>CM032339.1:53661381-53699381 GCA_019022885.1 Schlechtendalia chinensis
ACTTGACGACAATGTTAACAACCACCAAGTGGCGTTGAGTGAATTGTCGGCCTACCTTGAACGGGAAGTCATGACCCTTTGTAGCGATCTTAATCGTATTGCCACCCAGAAACATTCATGCAACGCGGATTTGACATCTAATTTTGACCCAGTATTTTGATCGTCTACCGCGATACCAGCCGCTATTTCGCTGGATAACACTTCATCGAACGCAAAACCCAATATACTTTTCCCCAACAATCATATGCATCATAATTTGTCGAACTCTGGGGGGTTATCATTTTTCGGAGCACAAGAACGTTTACAAGACGCGGTATCTGAATTCAATGGAAGCATCAAAAAGTTACATCCAGAGAAATTTTTGGCTCAACTTGATTCATTCATTTTCCATAACGTTTCATTAACACCGGGACAACAATTGATTTCAGCGCAACGTAGATTGTCAGGTGAGGCGTCGATCTGGTTCGAGTCGTTGTATCCATCCCCGAAGACATTCACAGAGTTTCAAGAAGCTTTCCGTAGTCATTTTTGGTCTCCTGTGTTTCAAAGAAAAATGAGATATGATCTATTTCGCACATATCGTTATGATCGATCCTATGGGCTCGCAAGCCACGTAATGCAATGGATATCAAATGCGAAGTATTTGACACCTCCAATCGAACAATTGGATTTAGTATCAACCATTCTTCAACACTATCCGACTTCACTCAGTATGGCAATCAGGAGTCGAGCGCCACAGTCTACGAACGAGCTGTTAACAATCTTGTCGGAGTTCGCGTGATTGTAGCATATGACGAGAGCCAGAATAACTTACCCTGCAATAAATTATTTCCAACCACCCATGAATCACCATTACAGTTACCACGACGACCGGAAGTCCGAGTTGCTATTTTCGATATTAACCGTTCTGCATTGCTAGACTCAGGGGCGTCGATCTCAGCGATATCGGAGGAATTCTTCTCAAAAATTCGTACCAGTGTTCTTACACCAGATTCTTTGTCGATACTTCCGGTTACTGGTGTAACCATAACTACGGCTATCCGTGGTCGAAGTCGTAAAATACCGAAACAAGTTTTTTTGCCGCTCAAACTATTAGGACATGATGCTCCGGGCATTTTCCTTGTAATACCACATCTTACAACTTCCATTATTTTAGGTGATGATTGGTTGACCCAACATGGTGTTGTTTTAAATTATTCAACATCGCTAGTCGAATTTCCGCGATGGATGAGGTCGTGTCCGTTTCAAGTGGACCCGGGTCCTGTTCCGTCGACTCAGCTCACTCGGATAAAAATACATTGTGTTACCACAACCTGTGTTCGCAATGCCTTGGAACATTGTTTAGCTAGTGTAGCAAATTATGATAAATACGCAATTGCTGGTCGTTGTCAGAATCAAGCAATATATTCTATTGATCATAAAAAGATATGTTCGACTCCCTCCGAAGAACAATTTGCAGAGCAAGTTGCAGATGCTCATGATATAACACGAGAAGAACGCCTGAAACTCATACATTTGCTATTGGATTTTCGCGATATCTTTAACGACCGTCCTAGGGTAAACAATCTTTATACGTGTCGTTTTGAAGTCACAGCGGATGTCCCCTTTAAGGTTAAACCATATCCCATTCCTTTCAGTAAGCGCCCAGCTGTTTTGATTGAGTTGAATCGGATGCTCGAATGGGGGGTAATCGAACGATGCACATCACCCTATTCGAACCCAATCATTTGTGTTGGAAAGCCTGATGGGTCCGTAAGACTCTGTCTCGATGCTCGGCGGATCAACCGTCCTATTGTACCGATGCGGTACTCGTCGCCACCGTTAAACGAACTTTTGGCACGATTTGGCGGAAAGACTGTATTTTCGAGCTTCGATTTTACCGCCGGTTATTGGCAAGTTGATCTCCACACTGACGTGCGTAAGTTTACCGCATTTGTACCTGACGGAAGGACCTATCAATTTCGTGTGGTGCCGTTTGGTTTGAATATATCGAACACTGCATTCGGAAAAGCCTTAGAAAGCATGTTGAACCTAACGAACGACGAGGATCAGAATGATTTTACGGACGACTTGCATGTCTATATCGACGATCTTATGGTTTCATCTACTTCCTTTGTAACGTATATTCGACGTCTCAAATCACTGTTCGTTAAAATTCGTTCTGCCGGTATGTCACTCAAACTATCAAAGTGTAAGTTTCTACGACAACGGGTGAAGTTTCTGGGACATATAACCTCTCAGGGAATGTCTATGGATCCGGAATAGCTCTCAGCCATTCACGATTTTCCAATACCACGGAATAAAAAGGAGTTGCAATCGTTCGTAGGATTTGTTAATTTCTACCGAAAGTTCGCGAGTAATCATGCTGCTACGATAGGTTCACTCATTGACTTACTCAAGAAGGAACACTCGTGTCATTTTGGAGAGAAAGAATTAAGAAAATTTAATGCAGTTAAGGAAGCATTTACTGAACGCTACTTATGTCATCCCCATTTTGATCGACGTTTTTATTTGCAAACAGACGCTAGTAAACTCGGTCTTGGCGCTGAACTATTTCAATTGGGTGATCATAATGAACGCCACACAATCTTTTTCGCCAGCCGGACATTGAATACAGCCGAAAGAAACTATTCAATCACTGAGATTGAACTATTATCTATAGTTTTCGCTTGCGACAAATTTAGAGTGTTCATTCTGGGATATCCCATTACTGTGTTAACTGACCATCAAGCGTTGACGTTCCTTTTCCACTGTCGTCTACGAGGCTCACTCGATGGACTTTATTACTACAAGAATTCAATCTTGACGTCAAGTATATTCCTGGAACTGAGAATGTCGTTGATGCTCTTTCTCATAATCCCATCGGTCGTAATGAAGACACCACAATATCGGTTACATCACCCTGTTTATCGATCTCCACGTCCCTGAGATTCGTCTCAGAATACCATAAACAAATTAAAACGTTTGGATTCATCCTTTCATCTCAATCCTTAGATCCAGACTTAAACAAGATCCAGGAAGTTTTGTCGAGGTCATCTATTAATGAATCTCAAATTCATAAACATTATTGTGTCTTTGAAGGTGTTTTATTTTACCGTCGGAATATTACGAGCGATCAATGGTTGGTGTGTGTTCCTGAGGGACGTGTCAACGAGTTAATAAATTGTGTGCATCTTCATTTTGATCATGTTGATCCTAAGAAATGTATTTTGGCCATACGCGAATTTCGTTTCTTTAAGAAGTTGCAAGCGCGGATACGGGAAACTGTACGATCCTGCGATGTTTGTCAACGAGCAAAAACTTCTACGCAACGAATCGAAAGCGTGATGAAATCTGTTTTGGCATAGGTACCACTTGTCCGTACATTAGTCGACTTACGAGTATACGGACCTCTTCCACTCTGATGGAATGGTGTCAAATATATTTTCTTAGTTCTGGATAACTTCTCCTATTACTATAGGTAATACGATAACTATTTAATAGTAATAATCAATGGTAACAATGACTGGAAAGCAAAAATACTCAGTCGTTTTTTCAATGCAGACAGGAGTTTTTTGAACTAATTAAGTATTTTAAAGTAAAAATACTCTCTGAAGGAACAAAAGTATGCTTACACATGTGTATTGTGAGACCAGCATTAACTTATAGATATGAAGTATGGTCGATGACAGTACAAATCGAACAAAAACTAAGAAGATTTGAGAATAGAGAACTAAGAACAAAATGTGGAAAAGTGTTCGATATCGAAATAAATAGATGGCGTAGAAGAAGAAACGCGGAAATAAGAGATATCACCAAAGTACCTTATACAAGCTACGTAAAGGGTGAGATAATTCTCTGGTTTGGACACACAATGAGAAGAGAAGAAACAAATGAGGTCTGAGTATCAATTAAATCCTAGACAATAGAAAGAAGACGCAGAGACAGGCTCAAGGAACTTTGGAAGGATGGAGTGCAAGATCTAAAGAGAATAGACGTAACGAATTTGAAGGAAAGGAGTAGTTGGTGGAAGCTTTCCTCGTAGTGGATAAATAATAGACGTATACAATAGAGATATGGGTAATATGTACAAAGAATGTAAAAAATTAGATGTAAATATTTTGGCTGGCGTACAATTTTTTTTGATTGTAAGTAAATAGTAAATCGCATATTTTTTCGTCCTTGTAAATATTTTGTGTGATAATAATATTGGTCAAAAACTTTCAATACCTATTTAACCGTTGTTTTTATTTCGTTGACTTCTGTACTCCGTTCCCTCCCGTAATCACTCACTGGATAACAAAAATTCATATGACACAGACCGCTTCCCGACATATGATTAGCGACCCATTAAAAATGGCCTGACGTCACAGCACGGGCCCCCCTCCCGAGCTGATAAATGAATAAAGTCGCAAATGATAATTTATTTAAAAATAACAAAACAATTTCAAGTGTACTTTTTTTAGCTTTACAACAAAAGGCAACTTGTTAAGCATAGACATTTAGTTCTATAGAATTTTTGATATTTAGTACTTCTGTTTTTAATTCAATAAATTACGAATGAACTATAGAACTTGAAAAAAATATATAATTCTTGTAATAAATCAATGAATAATTTAGTTTCTTTAATATTTTGTATTTTTCAATTATTACTAGGTTCAATATATGATTTGCACAATAGGTATATATTGCGTGAGTGATTACATTTTTAAAAATTGCTTATACACCATTAATGCGTCTCGCATAACACTTGCTCCATCGTATGTTTGTGCCACAAAGTTGTTGTTCATTATATTTTTTCGTTTATCAAAGGTGAACTATTACAGTTTATTTTTAGTTTATGAAGCATGACCAAATTTTTAAATTTAAGAATAGGCCAGTTGTAGGACAAGTCATTTTTAAGTAGGATCATGTAAGTAGCACCATTATATAAATATGATTAAATAAACTATAATTTTCCAACAATGCCCAGTGTAATGTTAACTGATTTTGGATAATATGGATAAATGAGTCAAACTTACATTTCTCATATGGTGGATCTAAAAATAATCAAATAAAAATATACATAAGTAAGATTTGAATTTATAGTAAAATTTTTTACACTTAATTAAATTAATAACTGAAATACGAATAATATAGTTATAATAATATAGCGGTGAAATGTTACGTTTCATAGCCACATTTAAAAATTGACATAAATTAACGATAATTGAAATTAAAATACAGAAAATATAGAAGATTAAGTTTGAATATTATTTGAAAAGAATAGATTTAGTGTATTATGAATTTAAAAAAAATTTAATACAATATAAATATAGGATATGATTTTTTTTCACATATATTTTTTTATTATTTAATCTTAATTAAGGTAAATCAATGAATAATTTTCAAATTATCTTGTGACAACACTATGAAATAATAGATTTTATTTGTATTGTCATAATTCTCATTTTTTAAACCTTATATAATTATGATTAAATAAACTATAATTTTCCAATAATGCCCAGTGTTATGTTATCTGATTTTGGATAGTGTGGACGAATAATAAGGTAAACTTACTTATTTGAAATACTGAATCTATAAAATATCAAATAAGAAAACACTTAGGTGAAATTAAGATTTATAGTAAAATTTTGTACGCTTCATAAAATTACTAATCGAAATACGAATAATATGGTATTAATGAAATAGCGGTGTAAGTGTTATGTTACGTTTCATAGTTACATTCAAGAATTAGCTTACATTAACGAGAATGGAAATTATAAAGACGGAAAATATTGATAATTAAATCTAAATATCAATTGAAAACCATTAATTTTAGTGTATAATGAACAGTGTATAGGAATAAATTTATTACAATATAAATATAAGATATGAATTTTTTTCACATATAAATGTTTATTATTTAATCTTAATTAAGGTAAATCAATGAATAACTTTTTAATTTTCTATTAACAACACTATGAAATAATGGATTTTATTGGTATTGTCATAATTATCATTTTATAAACCTTACATAATTATGATTACATAAACTATAATTTTCCAACAATTCCCAGTGTTATGTTAACTGATTTTGGATCGTGTGGACAAATAAGGTAAACTTACTTGGCTCATATAATGGACCTACAAAAAATCAATAAAATATAAATAGGTGAAATTTGACTTTATAGTTTAATTTTGTACACTTCATGAAATTAATAATCGAAATACGAATAATATGATATTAATAAAGTAGCGGTGCAATAGATATGTTATATTTGATAGCTACATTTTGGAAGTAGCATAAGTTAACGGGAATAAAATTTATAAAGACGGAAAATATAGATTTTTTTTTAGAAACCTTAACCAGATTACTCATTAAACACCAAAAGAAGTTGTGTTTTAAATTGAGAAATAAAGTTAATAAATTAAATTAACTTTATTAATTTAATTTAAAATTTACTTTATAATTTATATATTTTTATTTTTATTTATTTATTAATTATATAAGATATGAAGTTTTTTCAAATATAATTTCTTATTAATAAATATCAATTTTTGCTAAGTTGAATACCATTTTCGTTTAGTTACTACTTACTTGAAAATATATTACAATAATCTTTTATTCCGTAGACTTCGTCTAAAAATGAGATAAATACCATTAGAAAACATTGTGTGTTCTGGATATTGGGATAAATGAGTTACTTAAACAAAGCACTTAAATATTTTTTAAATATTTTGAATGTAATAGCAATGATAATAGAATCGAAAAACCATTCTGTGCTACGCTAGTACATTTTATTATAATATTAATGAAGACGATAATATTGTTAAGATATATATATATACATGACTATTCTCGTACTATGTTGAAATTCTTAAAAAATTTTGAACAGTCTTTGCCCAATATATATATATTTACAATTAAACTGATTTTATAAAAAAAAATAGTTAGTTTTTAATTATAATTGTAGAAATTTACTAAGAAAAATCTAAAAAAATGTTATAAAAATTTAAAAAAAAGTACACATATTTGTACAATTACAACTAATATGTAACAAATATATCTTGGGCAATTATTTATTAGATGTGAAATATTATAAAGATGTTTATTTTCAGATTACAATATTTGCTGTAAATGTGTTTATACATTAATTATTATCTAAATGTCAATATTAGATAATATAGCTAATACAATTATGAAAATTTATGTTATTTTTTTTTTTTTTTTTTATTAAGGAATACTATATACTAATAATTTATTTCAACAATTAAGAGCGAACAAACAAAACAAAAAAAAAGAGAAATAAAACAGATTACAATATAAAAAAAAAAAAAAAAAAATTAAATTATAAAACCAGCCTCCAGAATGAAGGAAATAATTTTATTGATGAGGTTTTTGTTTCTTAGATTAAGGATTGAGGGAAGATCTAAAGGTGCATTATGTGATTTTAAAAAGGAGAATAATATTGAGCGTTTATATGAAAGAGAAGGGCACTGAAAAAGAATATGAGAAAGATTACAAATAGATTCGTTGGGATGAAGAGTACACCGGGGAGAATTATTTAGGGAAAGTTTGTATGAATGGGAAGGTAATAGGTAATGTCCAGCACGTAGGGGATTAAATTTGATGATAGAGGATCTGGATAATTTAAGATTGTCAAACCAAGTTTTTTTTTTGGGAATCTTTGGAACAATCTTTTTAAAATTAGCGGCGAAATTAGGGGGTAAATTGTACCACTGGGCAGACCAGAGGTTATTGATGTGATGACGTATTAAAGAAATGAAGTCTGATGAGGGAAGTTTAGAAGGAGATGGTAAGTTGAGGTAGGAGGTGGACTTGGCCAAGGAGTCAGCAGCTTCATTGCCCTGGATCCCAATATGACTGGGAACCCAGAGAAATGTAATGTTAAAATTTGAATTGCAAAGGGAAAAAAGAATGAGTTTGATGCGTAAAATAAGGGGAGATGGGCGAGAGATGAAAGGGATTGATTTTAAAGATTGGAGGCATGACATGGAATCAGTAACGATCAGATAATTGTTAGGCGGAAAAGCAGATATAAGAACTAGCGCTTCTATAATAGCATAGCACTCTGCCGAAAAAGATGATGAAGAAGGTGGAAGATTATTCGAAAAGGATATATGCAGGACTGGAATGAAAAAGGAGTAGCCAGCAGAGATGGGGGAAACAGAGCCATCAGTATAAATAGCAATGAAAGCAGGAAAATTAGCATTGAGATAGTCTAAAAAGAAATTATTGATTACGGATGGAGGCAAGGATTTTAAATTGTGCGGGGATAAACCAAGAAAATTGGTATCTAAAAAAATTGGTGGGGTATATAAAAGTGATTCATAAGGAAGTTCATAAAGAGGGAGTTTTATTGAATTTAACGTATACGGAAGAAAAGATGAGATCGAATTAAATTTATGTTATACATATTAATAAATAATTAATTTTATACCTAATATTATTGAGTTTCTGATGTGATCAAAGTATCCTCTTGAACAACCTATATAAAGTATAATCGTTAATTTGTATATGAATTCAGTATGAACATATCTTCCAACTTTGAAATTTATATTTATTTTATCACTAGCCGAATTACTCGGATGAATAGTTTTAATGTTTAAGTTTATAAAATAAACTAATTATGTGTAATTTAAGGTCGATTTGAATTAATATATTCAATTTAAATAAAATGAATTGAATTGTAGCCAAATATAAAAGCTAAAAATAAATACAGTTTTTAAGTACATTACAATTTTGAGGACGTCTAGATTTCATTTCCTACTTTTAAAATTTTCGATTTACCATTTTAATCGGTTGATCAAAGTGGGTATTGTGGATATCCATTATTCTAAGTAATTTTTTTCTATAAATAATGCTCTTAGGATAGGTTATAAGCATGTGAAAGAATGGTTGTCTCTACGAAATTAATTTTGCAGCAATTTAACTATTTAAGTTTTTTTGAAGTTTTTAATTCTACAGCATTGATTATTTGATCAATTTAATTTTCTTTTTATATAAATTTGTAAACATTTGTGTTAAGCATCAGGAAATGTTACAATGAATTTTCATTATTCTAGATGTGACCTTGAATTTTAAATGGTAGCATACAATTTTAAGTCACTACATTTTTTACATAAATGAAGTAATTTGAAAGCCTATGTTTCAATTTCGTGTTTGATTAATAAAATGATTCGATTGGGTTGTAATACTGGTAATCCATAAGAACTCAGATAATTCATTTAATACAGTCAATTTTACTTCACTATTCAAACTACATATTCCAAGTGATTTATTTTAAAATTTGAAGCTATTCACAAGTATATGCTTGTAAATATTTAAAACTCTGATAGCATTAAGGGAATCGATTATTTCATAGTGCATAATGTAAGAACAGTTAGAAACAAAAAAAAAAAATTATTAATATCAGACAACAGAAAACTGAAGCTAATATTGACCCGATTGCCATTCTATCTGTTTGTTCGTAAATTGTATCTTTATATGTGAATACTGCTGATTAATATATTTGTTATTACATGAAATATATCGCACATTGTCTGAATTTAATCATGTGATAATATATGATATTTGTTTATGCAATTATCCGTTTATTTATATCTCATAGAAAATAACTTACTTCCTTCTAAACATCTATTGTACCCTAAACAATCATCTTAGTTATATGATTGGAGAATGTGATGAAATGTCAAAATATCTATTTATTGCGATACTATAAGTAATTATATACTGAGAGTTTACAAAAAATGAAATATTACGCTTTCTTTAATAATTAATTAGAGTTTCTTTAATTTCTTTGTCCAATTATCATTGCTATTTGGACAATTATACGCATACCATCGAGTATGATTAAACTACTATATAAAAACTATACTTTCCTAATATTAGTAATGATGTGTATTATCTAGTTCCAATGCTAAAGACATGTATAATATATATATTTTTTAAATAACTTTTTAACTAAAATAATGAACTTAATTTTTCCATGAATGATAACTTCTTCATTTTAAGTTTGATTTGTATGAACTCAATATTTTAGTTATTTATCATTATTATCTAGTTTTAAAACACGATGGATAACAATTGTTAACATAGTTAATTGATTTAATTCTCATTTTTGATTTAAATAGATATTTAATAATGATATAGTGAAAAAAAAAGAAAAAATGAATAAAGAGTAAAAAGGATATGCAAAAAAAAAATAAATAAATGAATAAAAAAATTTTTAAAAAATTAAAAAGAAGAAAAATAAAAAAGTTGACAAGTAGAAATAAAATAAATAAATATATATATATATATTTGAATAAATAAGTTAATTAATAAATAAATATATACATATATATATATTTATTTATTCATTTGAATATATTTGCTTTTAAGATATTTAATGAATATCATCCAATATTATGAACGTACATTTTTAGTTTTCTCACATGTAAACTTTTTACTTACATTTAAGGTAGAATAATTCACTTTTACATGAATGGGCACTTCTAGTTGCTAATATAAACATATGAATTATATATTAATACAATTTTCTATCTGATATTTGACTTGCATTATACATGATATACTTACTTCCACATAGTTCTTTTAACTCTTCTACTCATTTAAAGTATACAAACAATTTCAATTATGTATAAACGTAATTAAATTAGACTTAAGTATAAATTTTTTCGTTACGAAATAAATGATTTACTTGAATGTATTCGTAATAATGAGTACATTTAAAATAAACATCAAAATTTTAAACATAATTATTTAATAAATAACTATTTTTGAACTCTCGAGAAATTTCGTTAATAATTTTTATTTTTAAGTCAAAATTTAAATAGAATATTACTTACTAATACAATCATCAACATCTTAAATTGTATTTTATTTAATAATTAATATTACAATATTAAAACTATGTTGAGACCAATTTAATTATTTTGATTTATTAAAAATCTTTCGTTTTTTGTTGTAAAAGTATTTTAAGAGTTTTTCTTCAAAATAGGGAAAATATTCTCCTCAAAGTAAAATTATTGAAATAGTTATTACTCTGAAATTGATTTTATTGTAATTACATATTTTTATTAGGTCAAGATATTTTTAAACTGATAAAAAATGTGAACGATTTAGATCAATCTAATTGAAATAAGTCTAATTATACTCTACATATTTTTACGTATTTCAATATAATTACATATATTCTACATATTTCGTTAATTGATACACATTTTGTATATATTTAACATCTTTTATAATAATAAATTAAATTTTAACGATATTTCTTAAGAATGTCTCTAACAATGTCTCACTTGTTTATCAACGCACACCTGTTATAAACCACATGGACAATAAATCGCGCAAAAAACGCGCCAATCGAGGTAATGTTTCTCGGACGACTAGTCGTAGATGAACACAAAAACCGTTATTTCAGTACGAAAACTATTGGTATGACATTCACATCAACGGCCACACAAATAATGGCGGTATACACAGTGCGCTCGAGCGACAGCGTAACGAACAAGTACCGAAGCGACAATGATACATCCACATCCAGGGTCGAAGCAGCACGGAAAAGAAAAGACAACAGATCGACGGTCCCCGAATAATCCGACGTGGTGATAAACAGTGTCTGCGTGCAGGGGTATCAGGGGGGTTCTCGAACGTTTTCGACTCGTGCAGGTATAGGTTTACATCGTCTAAATCTTCATTGCGCGAACACATTAAATTTCATTTTAAAATATAGTCAAGACAAATTTGTAACGATAATATTGATTAAATATTTATAATTTTTATTAAAACTGCACAAAGTAATGATTGTTAAATAATGAAATTTTCACACATTATGATCTATAAAGTAACAAATGGATTGATATTAAATTATATATATTTTTTTATTTCTGTTTAATTGGATTTAACTTTATTAATTAAAACATAAACAGCGACCTTCGATTCATTTACCACAGGTTATTACGATCCTACATCATATTTAAAAAGAAAAAGTAGATTTATCCTATATTCATCTGAATTGACTGTCATATATTTAACTTATTTTCATAGTCTATAATACTTATTATTTTATTAAACAGCATGCTAAAATTGTGAACATAAATGGAATTGATAGACTAAAAAATATGCACATTTAAAAGTCAGAAAAATTCAGAATTGGTTATGTTCATGATTTTTAATAATGGTTCGTTAAAAACGTTACGAGGTGAAAATAATAATCTCCGTGAAGTAATAAACTAAGCACTCAACTTAAATAAACATTATATTATGAGAATAACATTAATTAGTTTCATTTGTACGTGTAATAAATATCTTACAATCTGTTAAAAATACGACATAAATATTTAATATTCGTAAGAGTTTCCTAATATAACAATGGTTTTGTAACATTCCATATAAAAAATAAACATATTTCAGATAGGCTAAAATGATAATATAAAGAAGAAAGGCAAAATTGAGAAATAAATAAACTAATTTTTGTATTCTAATAAAATTGTGAACTCTAATCGTATTTTCTTAAGCACGTCTGTAAAATAATAAACATAATATATATTACGTAAATAATTCAAATAAACAAATACAAGTATTAAAGATACAGCACTTCACACAATGCACACCAGTATTACAGATGTTAATTAACACGCCTAAACAAACCTTATTTGTCTGAAATAAAAACAACAAAAACAACAAAAAAACCTCTCAAGTCTTATCATTTATATTTCATATATTTTTACTGTACATACTTTGTTATATATTAATTTGTACACAAATCTGATATATCCAGAAAATAATCCTTAAAGCATTCATAGTCTACTACATCATGTGATTTATTCAATGAAATTTGTTACGGTTTTCTTTACGGGAAACGTTACATGAGTATATTTTCTTGAAGATATTTGAAAAAGAAATAATTGAATCTGTTCAATACACGCTCGTAAATAAATAGAACGGACGTACTAATAAGGGGTTTTGCCGTACTCTAGTTAATCGCGGAAGATAAGTTTTACCGGGTGACAGTTCATGAGCAGTGTATGGGAATATATACTGAGTGTGTGTGTGCCCGTTTCACGAAACATAACTATACCACATTGAAAAGCTGTCATTTTTATATACGTAAAAAAAAAAATTGCAAGAGTACGTGTTTTTTCATCGTCGTAATATTAATGGATATATTCATGTATTATGTGATATCTATGTATATATAATATTCGCGAGTGCGCCTTTTCGTCGTCGCAATATTAAAAACTTATATCATAATTTGTACTTATAATGTACAATATATATTACGTTAATAGTTCCAATAAATAAATATACACATAAATGATATGGCATATTTACACAACAAACACATGCATAGCAGATGTTAGTTAACACTTCAACATAAACATTGTTGGCCTACAAAATGAATACAACAGCTAAAGATCGGCCACGTATTACAAATGTAATACTGCTAAAGCGCACACGTTATCACCTTTCACATAATAGTCAATTATTTTTCATACAGTTAATCAGTTTCCATTGACGCTCGTGTTTCATATAAATGTCTTCCATAAAAGTACTTTCAAATATATAGGAGATGTCATAAAAGAAATAATATCATGACTAATAAATTGGCAGTTTATAGGTAGTCATATAACACACACATATCTACATCTCAAGTTTTATTATTTATATATCATATGTTTTTACTGTGTACACATTGTTTTATATCCCTTTTTGCGCAAATCCATTAACTCAAGAAAATAATCCTTAAAGTACCTCATTAAGAGTCTATTTCATCATGTGTGACATTTAGTGAAATATATTACGGGTTTTTTCACAGGAAGCGTTTCAGGAGCTTATATTTTTGAAGACATTTGAAAAAGAAATGATTAAATGCGATTAACAGTTTTAGTTTAACGAGCGCTAATATCATAAACTATAATATTTAACACACACAAAATCGCCATATGAATGCTATTAATAAGAGTGTCAAAATATACACGTAACAAAATATACACATAATCTAATTTTGAAATACGTCATCCTAATATTGCATTTGTTTTCTTTTTGCTAATATTATTTTATAGTTTTTTGGGTAAAAAATCATTGTCTATTAAGTTACATTAAAAATAACAGAAACTTACAATATTGTTATATAATATAACTTATATAACTTATAATATTTTTAGAGTACAATGTAACACAGATAAAATATAAATACGTACCAGAAGCACCAAAAACACCATCATCAACGCAAAACAATATTAACGCCAATATGATAATTTGAGTTGTAAAATGAAACATTTTCATTTAAAGTACTTTTTACAACTACGTAATATTGTAATAATCGTTATACTACGTATGAATATGGTTTAACAGTATATGCGGCATTATAATTTTGTTCGTAATCAATAAACCTATAGCGAAAAATTGTTTACTAACAAAAAGCTGAGTAAACAACATTTGCGGAAGCTGCTGTTAGTTTTTGCCATCATTTGTTTAGAGTTATTAGATTTTATGTCTTCATTTTTTCAAAATTACATTTTGTAAAATAATATTTCAACAAATTATAATCTAGTTTTAACATGGATATGTTTTTGGGCATGAGGTCAGTGAAAATTTCTGACACCAAAAAGTGTAACACGATAATTTATATACCGTTTTTGCCCCCTCCCCCCCCTTAAAAACAACTTTCCAGTTGTAGAGTAGAAAATTGTGCAATGAAACCCCTGTAAGGAAAACCGAAGATAGTTCCATATTCACAAAAAAGTGGTGCCTACCGGCTAAAAACTTCTCCTCCAGGGCGGCAATGGTAAGGTTACACGCCCTGAGAAAATGAATTAAGAAAGAGTGGGAAGAAAAAAGAGGAAAGAGTTAGTGTGCATCCTTTACTTATACGTTTTATAAAATAATATTTTGAATAACTATAGGATTAAAAACATGAAAATGTATTTCGATTTATGAACGTGAGTGCTAATGTCATTCATTTGTAGGAAATAAAATTCACATTGTTAAATATATTTTTTAGTTTTCTAATTTTCGTTTTTATCGTTCAATTATAAATCGTTTTTATACGTGTGACCCATTAAAAAGTGAATGTTTTTGATGTTTCATATTGATGTATAATATGTAACGTATGTATAATATACATATATATATTTATAAAATAATATTAAAAATATAATAACTACTCACTCATATCTAATAATAAACAATAATAATAAAAAACTGTTGTTATCATAAAATATAATATAACCTTAAATTCGATGAATACTAAACAACTATTAAATTCAATTTGTGTAGAATAAAATTCGTTTTTTTAAATTTGTGTATCAAAATACTATATGTGGGTCTGACTGGTCATTGTATTTATGTTTCACTAACAAAAATTCTAACAATAAGTTACTTTTTTTTATAGCACAAACCATTCTTAGTTATAGCTTTGTTGTTAAACTCAATTTATACCACCAAATTTAACATTATAATAATTACTTATTTTGTTAATAATTTTTTTAAATATTTTTCAGTCCTATAAAATGATCATTACAATTATCAAAGGATGAATATAATAGTTTGAAAACGCCAAAAAATGCAGATGATTTCTCTGTACTAGAGTTTGTTGTATTTAAACATATTTAATATATGTATCATATATAACATAATATGGTTTCATATATATATATATATGTAACCTACTCATTACTGTAAATTCATACAAAAAAATAAATATCCTTTATTGATTGGATAATTACTATATAATATATACTCTTTAATTCATTCATTTGGATGTTTGTTTAAAATGTCTCATAAAAAATTTGATATTGTTATAAATCAATAAAAACAATTTTTTATTTCCTATTATTTATTATTTATATTATTCTAAATATTAAAAACACTAATGATTTTTTTTTAAGAATTTAAATTTATATATAATTATATATCTGTCATATGTAATATTCATATATATTTATAACATTTTTTTTTTTTATTATTCTTTATTTTATTCAATCTTTATTGAAACGCATTGAAACAATAAGTACAGGGTCAGGCAATAAAACCTCCCGTATTTAGAGATAGCGCTGTGTGAGTTGTGGTGGTGGTACAACTATGAATGGGATATCGATCGATAGCGATGTACGGGCCATTTTTAGTAGGCGCAATGGCATGGACTGGTGAAAATCGCGGATTTGTTGTAGAGTATATTCGTAATGGTGGTTCTGCGATTTCTACTCATCGAGCATTTCGTATTCGGTTCCAACTTGGCCGACATGATTCTGTTCCGGATAGAAAAACAATACTCGTTTGGGTGTCCAGCTTTAGATCAACAGGTTCTGCACCGAAGAAAAAACCGTCTGCCCGACCTTTGACCATAACAACACCGGAAAATGTGGCACGTGTGAGGGCGTCCATCTCCAAGGCGTTCAGCAGTTAAACATGCAGCTGCCCTGGGACTTTCTGATAGGAGTGTAAAAAGAATCCTGCACAGAGATCTTCATATGCACCCATACAAAATGATGATTACACAAGAACTAAGTGAGAGAGATTTTGAAACTCGTAGAGCTGTGTGTGAAGACATTCTCCAGAACGTTTCCGCTGGTGATGTTTTGATTTCGTCTGATGAAGCCAAATTCTACTTGTGTGGTACTGTAAATAAACAAAATTTCCGCTACTGGGCAGTAGAAAACCCTCAGCAACTTCATCAACGGCCACTTCACAGCCCATATGTAATCGTTTGGTGTGCAGTTACTGATTTT
This sequence comes from Schlechtendalia chinensis, assembly GCA_019022885.1. Classification (NCBI taxonomy): domain Eukaryota; kingdom Metazoa; phylum Arthropoda; class Insecta; order Hemiptera; family Aphididae; genus Schlechtendalia; species Schlechtendalia chinensis. The sequence goes on from CM032339.1 coordinate 53,678,104, forward strand.
GGTGTGTTAGGTCCGTATTTTTTCGAAGAAAATGGGCTAAAAGTAACGGTTAGTAAAAGTAACGTTATGTTCAAAGCTAAGTAATTATTTTATATAATATAAAATGGCATAGTATTTGTAATTCAAAAATAAAAGATTTTTTTCTGTATCTTTGTTTGTTTATTTGCAACTACTTTTTGAATGCGGGAGGTTTTTTTGCCGGACCCTGTACAATAGATGGTTACATATAAAATATAAAAATGACAGGAATTACAGATTGTAGAGGCATCCCACTGGAGGAACTACGACATGAATATATTAATTAAATAAGTAAATCACGACACCACTGCTGTTTTAGTCTTTTAGTAGGATTGCCTGGAATAGTGAGAGAAGAGAGTTCAATGATTAGAGGATTTTGGTGTCGAGCAAGGCGATTATTAAAACGTTTGTAATGAAGTTTGGATATTTCAGTTATTAAGGGGTTTTGAGTTTAGAGTGGAGGGTGCGGTTAGAAACATAGAAGGGAGCTTTGGAGATTAATCGGAGTATTTTTGATTAGAACTTTGGATGCGATTTGTGTTGGGAATTTTAGCAGCGTCCCATAGTTGGATACCATAGGTCCACATAGGTCTTAAAAGTTGCTTGTAAATTAGAAATTGTATTGGAAGTTTGATGTGATTACATGTAAGTAAAGGATGAAGAAGTCGAAGTCGAGCATTATGTAGTCGGATTTTGTTGGCTATATATGTCAGCTATATACGTCAGCTATATATGTCAGCCAAGTAAGCCGACGATTAACAATGATATTAAGATAGCGTACTTGTTGAGCTGAAGAGAGGGTCTTGGTTGTTAAAGAAGAGTATCGGGCATGTGCCCTAACGAAGAGAGAAGGTACAGTGGACAGATTTGGATTCGTTCATTTTTACACCCCATAGTTTATACCACGTTTCCAAATGGTCAAGATGGTCTTGCAGTTGGGACGAAGCTAGGTTTAGACCTTGGTTGTTATTTAAAATGGCTTTGTCGTTGGCAAAGTCATAAACAACTGTGTGATTTGATGTAGGTTGGTCTGAGATAAAGAGATTGAAAAGTAGTGGAGCAATGACTGCACCTTGTGGTACGCTTGCGTTTATTTCGGTAGGAGAGGAAATGGTGGAACCTATGCGCACAGAAAAGAAGCGATCTTCAAGGTATGACTTAAGGAGTAAGTAGTAGTGGCTAGGAAAGATCAGCTTTAATTTGGATAATAAACCTGCGTGGCAGACTCTATCGAACGCTTGAGAGACGTCGAGGAAAGCACCGGTACAGTATAGTTTCTCTTCTAAAGGGAAAGAGATTTTGTCGATCAGGCGGTGGAACTTATGTACCGTAGAATGACGATTACGGAAGCCAAATTGGGAATCGAGAAGAGTATTATTATTGTTGACGATCGGTAGTAGGCGTCTTAAGAGAAGTTTTTCGAATAACTTGGAGAGGGTAGGGAGAAGACTGTACATGAGGTCTATATGAGGAAGGACAGCCAGGTGGCTTTTGTGGTTTTAGTATAACAATAATAATGGAGTATTTCCATAATAAGGGAAAGTATGATAAACGGATCATAGCATTGTATATTTGAGTAAAGAAAATTATGGTTTTCCTGGGGAGGTAATTGAGTATTTCAAAAGTTATAAGGTCGAAGCCGTGAGATTTTTTTTGGGAAATTCTTTTGAGACTGCATTTATTTTCATTAGGAGAAAAGGCCTTCGGGGGAAGACATATTGAAAGAGGGGAGTTGAGGTGGGTTTCGACTACATTGATTTTCAATGGTGAGAAAATATTATAATGTGGTTGAAAAGTGTTGTATAAGTGATTGGTGAATATATCTGCTTGAGCTTGCTCGGACGTTGCCCAATTGCCTTCCGCAGCACGTAGAGTAGGAGGGGGGTTATGGATACGCAGCAATTGTTTAGTAGTTTTCCATAAGGAGCCGTCCTTGGACGTAAGAGAATATGTGTACTTGGCGTAGGATTCAGATTTAAGGTTAGCTAATAGATGTTTGAGTTTTTGAGTAAGCGCATTGTAGTGACGTTTATCTGCAGGGTATCTAGTTTCTTGCCATACAGCGCGGACTCGACGCTTTTGAGATATAAGACATCGCATATATGAAGGGAGATAAAAGGAAGATTTTCTATGGGAAGTCAGAGGTTTTGCTGAGTTCCAGATTGAGGATTGAATGTTAGATGTGATTATATTCATGGCATCATCGATATCATTTGGGGTTTTAAGACGGGTTTTTAAGTAGGTTTTGTCAGATAAGATTTTTTCAAATTTATCCCAATCTGTTTCAGAAATCAGTACAATATCAACTCTTTTCTCATGTAACACCAGCTAAATTATATTATATTGAGTTATATTCTTTGCAGAAATATTCTATTTTTTTATTGAAAATAACCAATGTGTTCTCGTATCAGTGCATACATCTGCTGATAAAACTATAGAAGCTGAGTAAGTGTAAGCTTCTATACTACCAATGATAATATTTGATATAAATAAATTATTTTATTAGCTCTTTTTAATTTTTTTTATTGTTATAGGTACAGTGTAGCGTTGTCTCTAAAAGAATCAAAACGAGAAATATAATAACGAAAAATATTTCAAAAAATATTGATTTATATAACACACATAAAAGCATTGAGTAATAAAAAATATCGAGAGTTTTATGAAGAGTTTGGTGACGTTGGTTTTATTATAGGCGATGTTACTATTATTCCTCCAACTAGTTGTCTCATCATGAAAACTGAAGTATATAAAATTATATATTTTTTTAAAGTTACATAAATAATATTGTCAAATTACATATATTAAATTAATAGTTAATACTGAGATATGTTTTTCTGTGTTTTACTAAAAAAATTCTATATATTCAGGGATATAGAAAATTATGATAGTAAAAGCTGTGTGAATCAATTACAGAAACTTTTGAAGATAATAAGAATAAAATATTTAAACATTATTTTTTAAGTTAGCTTTTTTATTGTTATTTAATTAAAATTAAAATATGAGCTAATTATTATTATTTAAACAAGAAATTTTCAATTTTTTCATCTAAACATATTTTACATTTTTATTTAATAAAAAACAAAATTTATAATTACTGTGTCAATAAGAGGTTGTAATATATAAATCAATAGGTAGGTAATAATATAAATAATAACTATTTTTTTATTTTAATTTTTTTAAATGAAATTTAATCCATCAATTTAATTTATAAAAGAATAACTATTACACCAATTATATTATTTAGTTAACATAATTTACATACTTTGGATACACATCTTAATCATATTTTACCACTATACGATGAAACATCAGATTTATAGTTTGATACACATGTGATAAAATCGTATAGTATGATATTCGTATAGTAGGATCAGGTAAGGACATTTGAATACATTGTTGAACAGTAATTTTGCGGCATAGTATATAGGAGTCGTAAAATTCTAGATTGCTGAATTCGAAAGAAATATCAGATTTAAAGTGATTTAGGTGGTCCTGTCGGCCATGGTATCTTTTTTTAATTGTCCTGATATTTTGTTGAGACCTTTCTTCTTAGTCATCATTATAATCACCCAAGTCATTAGGAAATTATTCCAAATTCCTATGTTGGCAAAAGTCCGAAATTATTTACCATTTGTGTGTGTTTTTTTTTTGTTTACTTTATACTCGTATATAATTACAATATTAGGCATTAGTTAACTTAAAAAAGATAATTTTTATTATCTAAGTATATTAAGTAGCTATTAAATTACACATTTTTGTGTAGAAAATGAGTTTTATTTTAATAGTAATAATTCTACAAGTATCTCAACACCAAAATAATATTTTAGATTAGAGTAATTTTTATCCGGTAATTCCTGAATATAGGCTATGCTGGTCGAGCTATAAAAACACGATTTGCAAAGAAACTTTAGTACCTACTACTTACCAACTAATTGTCCTATACCTACATCGTTATATTACTGAGGCCTCGAAACAACATTTTGAAAAAAGGGGTCGGGTGGTAGCCCGACTTCAACATGGACTTCGGCGCTACTGTCCGGTTTCATTATTTATTTTATCGACCCATTCTTAGTTTAACTATATTCGTCTGGTACGGTCTATGAAAAAATGGATTGTGTAGAACTCTACTAGAAAAACGGACTATAAAATCGCGAATGCAATTTCTACTATAAATTGTACGATTTTTACGTTATCAATTCACTTACGATATTCAATTCACTGATTATGGGATTTTGAGATAACTTATTCCTTTAATATCTTAGGTACATCGTAATCGAACATAACTAGTGTAGACTTGTGAATAAACAACACAATAAAACATCTTGTAATTCATTTCAAACTATGCAAATTATAAAAGGAACAAATTACATGAATAATGTAATTATTAAAATATCATTATATCAAAAATTAAAATTAATTTACGAATAAAAACAGACGGAGGAAAAATTATTATAATAAAATTTCATATATATTCAACGAACTGTTTTTTAATTTTTTATTTGAAATAAAAAAAAAATAATTGTTATTAATACAATAAACAGTTTTTAGATAATAATAATGATTTATAATATAGAGTAACAGGCGTTTAAAACAATGATTTGAAACTAAAATACATTTAAAAATATCATTGTAATATAAAATTACCGCTTTAAATGTCCTTACACCAATTAAAGATATTTAATGCGCCGTCTAAAAACATAATGTATCGGATAATATTATGTTCAATTAAACGATGTCTTTAATTGCAATAAGTAAAGAAAATTATTATGCAATATAAATGGATTTTAAATAATTTATGTATTTATATAAATATATATATATATCACAAAATACCTTGAACTTTTGACTTTTTACACATATATATGTAGTATGTTCTCACAAACTCTAAAACATATTAATTGTTGTGTTAAAAAATAGTTTGTACATAATAATATATTGACAGAATTCTATATTTAAATGATGTTTGGCTAGCATTATTTTTAGTGTAGAGCATTGATGAATTTGATTACTCCTTAATTCGTAAATAAGATTAAATGTGAAAAATCGATATGATATGAAAATAAATGAAATTATTATAAAATACAAAGACAAAAATCAATAAAATTGTATGTTTATAAATAATATTTATGTACACATTTAATTAACATTATCAACAATTAATTCATAAAAAATTGTACTTTTTCGAACTGGTAAATTTTCTAAAGCTAGAAAATAATATAAAATATTACTGAGACGAAGTACTAATAATAACATATGCAAATTGTTGAAAAAAAGACAACGCTTGTAATCCGTAAAAACGATCTTATGAAAATCTTCATTAATGTTTATACTACATTTATATTAACACAAAACGAGTAGGAAAATTTTCTTATTTCAATATATCAATAATAATAACGTACAAATAATATATATTCATTTATAGGTAGTAATGTACGTGACACATACTCATCTCATTAAATGCGATATTGAAACAAATTTTCTTTTCTTCTTCTACCAAAACATCTTAAACATTTAGAATTCATAATAATTTTACATTTGTTGTTTATATTCTAGATTATTGAGAAAGATAGAATACCAAATAAACAGAATTTTCGAAAATAATATTTTATATTATTATATTACTTATTATTTATAATTTATTTATTATTTATACCCTTATTACTGAAATTATTCAAATAAAAAATTATATATAAGTATAAAAGTGTTACTGCAATAATTTATATTGCGAATTATATTCTTAAGTTTGAATATCTCCTGGAAGCAACACTGCAATTTTTTTATAATTGTTACTAACATTTTTTTACTGATTATTAATAACTGATTATTCCAGTTGTGTGATAGCTTCTATTTAACATGTAAAAACTGATAGGACTTCAACAAGTTCATTTATTTTTGAGTTATCGTTGTATAGCGATAAAGCAGTTTTATTGACACATGTTTCTCATCGAGAACAGGATTTAATTAGCTGTGTCATTTAACCTAAATATGAGGATATATGTTTAAATATATTTATTTTATATGGTACTTTAAAAAATTGTTATTTTCTTAAGAAATTTATAAACCAACATTGTGAAATTTATCTCTGATACTTTGGCTTTTATGTGATATCATGTAAAAAGCAGCATTCATTACATTTAATAAGACTGTATCATATAACAGTATATCAGTCCACAATATATTCATAGAATCATAAAATAATATCGAAATTGTTGAAACGTTGACATTTTCTAGATTTTTAACTATTTTAAATATTGTCTTTGTTCGTTTTTCTTAAGATAGTCCCGTAATAACTAAAATTGTGACATAATGTTCTCGAATACTAATTGTTTCTACTACTGAAACCAGACTGGAACTATCCTTTTTTTCTATTCTAATTTTGTAGAAAGCGTCTTGATAACATATTAGTGTTTTTCATTGGTAATGTCAATTAATCAGGTAATTTTTGTTGTGTATATATTTCAAGAAACGAATTAAATTGTCCTTTTTAAATCTCCATAATTGAATATTATTCGCTGCCACGAATATTTGGAAATCACTGTCATATTCGTTATGATTTTTATAATTAGGTCTTGTACGATTTAACCAATTTTTATAAATTTGTTTGTTGTTTTGTCCTTTTTAGATTTTAATATGCAGTTTCGTATATTTTCGAACACTTCAAATATCTAGTAACTTATGTTTTCTATTAACGTATCGCAAGGTTTACAAAAAGTGACGAATTCACAACAAATATAAGACCAACGAAGATCTAAATTTTAACCAAATCTTAATACTTCACTTAATTATAGATACGTGAGTATGTGTTTTAGTATACTCATGTGTCACATAATTATTTTGAATTTTTAACATATAATCGTGTGTTTGGTGCATAGTTTATATGTAATATTAGTCCATACATGATTAGTACCTACCTAACTAGTCTGACAGTAAATTTATGTGAATACCCAATACCTTCTATATTTTTAAGTATAACCAACGTATAAGACCTATTCATTTAAGACGTATAAATACATATACGTTTTTGAGTTACCGAGAGTTCCAATAAAGATAAATATTGAATTATATGTTGTACATTTTTAACATTTTTAAATATTTAAATAGATCTTAATAAAATATTTAATTGTTATGCTAATATCGGTAATATTGCAATTGTTTCATGCATTTTTAATAAAATACGCAAAAAAAAAAACAATGAGCAATAGAATTACTAAATTACGATAAATGGATATTAAAATTTTGAATTATTTTATATCAATGATATAATAATTTGACATGGCGTGAACACTTTAAGCCCATTTATTATTCTTCATATACTCGACTTACCAGGTTTTATTTCAAAGTACTCGATTAATTCACCTATAAGATTCATACGATTAAGTGTAGCAAGTTATTTGTATGTCATTATATGTGTTAGTACAGCAAAAATTGATCAGTAATTAATAAATTAAAAATAAAGCGCTATACATTCTAGCCATCAAAAAAATCTTGTGTTTCCAATAAAAATCATTTATTTTTATATTTATAGTTTAAGTGTTTAGTAAAAATAAACTAAAATTTGCCCAAAAGCTTAATGAATGAATCTCTGTAAAAACTGTACAATTAGTATAGAAGAAAAATAAAATTTCACTCTTTTGCTATCAGAGCATATTGATTCATGTAATAAATCTTACCTATACATTCATCGATCACTTAAAGACAAATAGGAAAATAATAAATAATTATCGAATTATCTTCTGACAGTATTATGGGATAATGAATTTTTCTGGTATTGAAAAATGTTCAATAATTTAAACGTTATGATCGAATAATATACTATAATTATCCAACAATGCCTTGAGTTAAGTTAACTGATTTTGGATGTATACAAAATGAGGTAAACATACTTTCCTGATCTGGTGGAACTGCAAATAATCAAATAAAAATACACATGAATGACATTTGTAATTATAGTTTAATATGGTACACTTAAAGAAATTGATAACTGAAATACGAATAATATGGTCATAATAAAATAGCGGTGTAATGATATTACGTTTCATAGCCACAAGTAGGAGTTATAAATTAACGAGAATGGAAATTATAGATACGGAAAATATAGAAAAGTAAATCTAAACTTCACTTGACAACCAACATAATTAGTGTATTATGAATTTAGGAATAAATTTAATACATGCACATTGACAAAATATTCAGATTCAGTACTTCTGATGTAAGAAGTAATCGGGAAGCGGACTGTGACTCAATTCATTTTTTGTTCATTGCAAAATTTAGACTTAAGTCAAAAAGGGTCCGAACACCTACAAAAAAAGAATAACAAAGTTTAACATTTTAGTTTGAAGAGTTTAATGTTTAAAGAGGAAAGGGGAAATTTAAATTACATAGAATATATCAAAAAAGTGTTATGCTAATAACAATCGGAAAAGCTTGATTTGAACGATAGATGGAATATAATAAGGAATATTATAGTTGAAGTTGCAAAAAACAAAAAGGGTGAATACAAAAATCAAAAAAGGAAATGGTATAATAGTAAGTGTCAAAATGCAGTGCAAAAGAGAAATGAATATTGACAGAATTATTAGAGAACCCATTCATCTAAATCCAAAATACTATATGAGAAAGAACGCAGAAGGTGCAAACAAGTTGTACAGAGAGAAAAAAAGAAGAACATACAATAGAACGACCTTCTACATAAGGTGGAGCAGGATCACATATAAGGTAGGGTCCGAATTTTTTTTGCTGCATTTTAATAGTGTCAGAAATTCAATCCAACATTAATAGCCATAAAAGACAATAATAACGTAATATTGTTAGCCCCGCAAATCGAAGCATCTAGGTGGCAAGAATATTTTAAAGATTGTTGAATTTGTATATACTAGAAACACTAGTACAAGATTGGGAAGACCAAAGAAAGAAACAAGAAGTAAATGAAATAATATTAGAAGAAACTAGAAGCGTCATAAACCGGTTTAAAAATTGGAAAGCCCCAGGATCACATGGGATACAAGCTAAACTTATAAAGTTGTGACGATCAAATTAATAAGTTAATTATCAGATAAAAGATTACCGATCCAAGGTCCGATAACGACCGATCGGCGTACGTCGATTCTCTTACATAAAGTCATTCCTGGTATGTCGTGCCCCTCGTACGGACCTTCACCCAGACAAACCAACGGTTTTCCTTTATTGTGCACCACGACGTATATATGTATTATGGTGGAGTAGGCGAGACATATTCCAACCCCGGGTAACATCACCTGGGTGATGTCTGGAGGCACGCACACGGATTGACTTCACGTATGTAAATATTATTTAATGGATCTTGGCTGGTACGAATATTTTGATTGTTATATACTTAGTTGCATGTTATTAGTTTATACATTTATTTAATATTTAAGATATATCATTTGTTTTCATTGTAATTCCTTTAGAATAATAATAAATTGTAATTGACATCTTTGTCCTAAATATTGTGTTTTCTCTAGTTTTAAGAACCCATTAAAACTATTTTCCAATAAAATCCCACGTGCTCCGGTCTTTAGATCTCGGCCGTGGGTTATCGACCCTCCACATGGGGCTTGTCACACGACGCTCCGACCGAAGAGGTCGCGGGACGTCGCAGATGGCGACCCTGGCAAGATACGTAAAATTTTAAAATTTAAAATTTTATTTCAATGTTTTTTTACTTTCTCTTTCAATTTTCATGCCGTATAATTTATAACGTATTTTATTTAAGTATTGTCGGAATGTATATCTATATAAATAGATATATTCCGTGAATTCCCTTGAAATCGGCTATTTATTCATATTTCCCAATTATAATCTTTCCCAATTGTGCCCGTTCAGGCAATTAGATACGTATATCTGTACAGACAAGAACTCGTACTGTCTGAATGTATTTTCAGATATATATATAATTATTCGTATACTTTTGTCGATAACAAATCGCTATCAAACTCGTTGCTGGTGTTCGCCGTGATGATATCGCCGGTGCTGTTTACTGTAGTTGATTGTGGCGTGTGACGATATGTCATCGTCGTAGATTCACATTTCACACGCCGGCAGTTAACTGCATATCCTAATTAAAACTATATTTTAAAAACTGTTATGTACGCGGGTGAGTGTGTGCCGGTTCGTATGTATGTTTTCCCCTCTACATCGTGAATTTGGATCCGACTAATTTCGTATATCCTCAGCACGTTCTTAATATTTTATTAATATTCTTTTATCTCATCTGGATTTCCGTGTTGCTCTTGGGTGTGACTCGTTATTATCGATGTTTTTTTTTCCGAGCGACCGTTCCCCAAGCCCAATCGAAATCTATTGATATGTATTTGTTTATTTTCTTATTATGAAAAAAAAAACATTTTCTGAGAATCGCTCGACTGACAAATATCCGTCATATTTCCTTGTTAGGACCGCACACACTAAACCATTTAGTGCTTAAAATGACCATAATTATGTACTCCCACATACGTGTCGTACTGATAAGTATTAGCTTGTAATTGTCTTTGTAGTTTTAACTTGATAGGTATCTCGTGTTACGAGAGGTTTTCATTCGCATGTTGTATAAATTTTCAATCGATATCATATATTGTAGTTGTTTCTGTGAGATAAGCTCATTTCATCTTATTTTCCGAATCATTTTATTTTCTTACATTTTATTCACTGTTCATATTTAAAAGTACTGTGCCATTATTCGTTAAAAATCCCCGTATGTAGTCTGATCCGTGGGCGTGTTTCAATTCATCGTCCGGGTGTACCCGGGGATGGAGTTTGACGAACATTATATATATATATATATATATATTTATTTATTTATAACTTTGTTGTAATATTTTAGTATACCAAATCCTCGTGCAGTCGACTGTGTGTCGATTTGGTTTCGCTGTGTAATTCGTTACCAGATCTGTTTTTCTGAGTTCATCTGTAAATTTGATTATTACGCGGATTTATCATTGTTATGCGTATTTTCGTTTCACTCAACGCGTTATTTTGTATTTTGTTTTATTTACTTTGCTGTTCTTTGTTAGTTAATAATTTTATATAGTGATCTCCCACAAATAGCTAGGTCATAAAGATCTTCTCTACTTCATCCATGGAGAGCGCCGGGAAGCGTGAAACCCGACCTCCAGAATATCTGCGTGAAAAGTTTCAACAGTCAACTAGACCCACAATGACTCCACGGGTAACTACGACAACTACTACTACGACTACCACACACACCACAACTACAGGGTCCACCAGTAAATCTGATTCTACGCCAAGCGAAGACTCTATTCAAAAGATGATAGCAAAACTAATATTAAAACAAGATCAAATGGCAGATAAGCAAGAAGCTCTTATCGTTGATATGGCGGGAAAAATGGATACACTTGTTAAGGCAATTGAAAGACATGAGGTTTTTATGGTATCTGTTTCTGAAAAAACAAATCAACGTTTTACAGAATTTCAACTGCAAATGGAAGAGGAATTCTTAACGTGTACGATTCGGTGGGAGAAAACGGATAATCGTATCCAAAAGTGCGAAAAGAGTATAACTCAACTTGACGACAATGTTAACAACCACCAAGTGGCGTTGAGTGAATTGTCGGCCTACCTTAAATGGGAAGTCATGACCCTTCGTAGCGATCTTAATCGAAATGCCACCCAGAAACATTCATGCAACGCGGATTTGACATCTAATTTTGACCCAGTATTTCGATCGTCTACCGCGATACCAGCCGCTATTTCGCTGGATAACACTTCATCGAACGCAAAACCCAATATATCTTTCCCCAACAATCATATGCATCATAATTTGTCGAACTCTGGGGGGTTATCATTTTTCGAAGCACAAGAACGTTTACAAGACGCGGTATCTGAATTCAATGGAAGCATCAAAAAGTTACATCCAGAGAAATTTTTGGCTCAACTTGATTCATTCATTTTCCATAACGTTTCATTAACACCGGGACAACAATTGATTTCAGCGCAACGTAGATTGTCAGGTGAGGCGTCGATCTGGTTCGAGTCGTTGTATCCATCCCCGAAGACATTTACAGAGTTTCAAGAAGCTTTCCGTAGTCATTTTTGGTCTCCTGTGTTTCAACGAAAAATGAGATATGATCTATTTCGCCCATATCGTTATGATCGATCCTATGGACTCGCAAGCCACGCAATGCAATGGATATCAAATGCGAAGTATTTGACACCTCCAATCGAACAATTGGATTTAATATCAACCATTCTTCAACACTATCCGGCTCCACTCAATATGGCAATCAGGGGTCGAGCGCCACAGTCTACGAACGAGCTGTTAACAATCTTGTCGGAGTTCGAAGAATCTGCGTCATTCTTTAACTTTCAACAAAGTGAGGACCGTTCTCAACAGCCACCGGTACAAAATCCCTCATCCAACGATCGTGGTGGTCGTTCCAACTATCGCAGGGATTACCGTGGCAACAACCGATTTCCGTCCAATACATCTCCGCTCGCGGAAGCAAGTGGACAACCTATACACCAATTTGATGTTTCGGGAAACGCGGAAGTGCCTCGCGCGTGATTGTAGCATATGACGAGAGCCAGAATAACTTACCCTGCAATCAATTATTGCCAACCACCCATGAATCACCATTACAGTTACCACCACGACCGGAAGTCCGAGTTGCTATTTTCGATATTAACCGTTCTGCATTGCTAGACTCAGGGTGCGTCGATCTCAGCGATATCGGAGGAATTCTCAAAAATTCGTACCAGTGTTCTTACACCAGATTCTTTGTCGATACTTCCGGTTACTGGTGTAACCATAACTACGGCTATCCGTGGTCGAAGTCGTAAAATATCGAAACAAGTTTTTTTGCCGTTCAAACTATTAGGACATGATGCTCCGGGCATTTTCCTTGTAATACCACATCTTACAACTCCCATTATTTTAGGTGATGATTGGTTGACCCAACATGGTGTTGTTTTAAATTATTCAACATCGCAAGTCGAATTTCCGCGATGGATGTGGTCGTGTCCGTTTCAAGAGGACCCGGGTCCTGTTCCGTCGACTCAGCTCACTCGGATAAAAATACATTGTGTTACCACAACCTGTGTTCGCAATGCCTTGGAACATTGTTTAGCTAGTGTAGCAAATTATGATAAATACGCAATTGCTGGTCGTTGTCAGAATCAAGCAATATATTCTATTGATCATAAAAAGATATGTTCGACTCCCTCCGAAGAACAATTTGCAGAGCAAGTTGCGGATGCTCATGATATAACACGAGAAGAATGCCTGAAACTCATACATTTGCTATTGGATTTTCGCGATATCTTTAACGACCGTCCTAGGGTAAACAATCTTTATACGTGCCGTTTTGAAGTCACAGCGGATGTCCCCTTTAAGGTTAAACCATATCCCATTCCTTTCAGTAAGCGCCCAGTTGTTTTGATTGAGTTAAATCGGATGCTCGAATGGGGGGTAATCGAAATATGCACATCACCCTATTCGAACCCAATCATTTGTGTTGGAAAGCCTGATGGGTCCATAAGACTCTGTCTCGATGGTCGGCGGATCAACCGTCTTATTGTACCGAAGCGGGACTCGTCGCCACCGTTAAACGAACTTTTGGCACGATTTGGCGGAAAGACTGTATTTTCGAGCTTCGATTTTACCGCCGGTTATTGGCAAGTTGCTCTCCACACTGACGTGCGTAAGTTTACCGCATTTGTACATGATGGAAGGACCTATCAATTTCGTGTGGTGCCGTTCGGTTTGAATATATCGAACACTGCATTCGGAAAAGCCTTAGAAAGCATGTTGAACCTAACGAACGACGAGGATCAGAATGATTTTACGGACGACTTGCATGTCTATATCGACGATCTTATGGTTTCATCTACTTCCTTTGTAACGTATATTCGACGTCTCAAATCACTGTTCGTTAAAATTCGTTCTGCCGGTATGTCACTCAAACTATCAAAGTGTAAGTTTCTACGACAACGGGTGAAGTTTCTGGGACATATAACCTCTCAGGGAATGTCTATGGATCCGGAAAAGCTCTCAGCCATTCACGATTTTCCAATACCACGGAATAAAAAGGAGTTGCAATCGTTCGTAGGATTTGTTAATTTCTACCGAAAGTTCGCGAGTAATCATGCTGCTACGATAGGTTCACTCATTGACTTACTCAAGAAGGAATACTCGAGACGTTTCGGAGAGAAAGAATTAAGAAAATTTAATGCAGTTAAGGAAGCTTTTACTGAACGCTACTTATGTCATCCCCATTTTGATCGACGTTTTTATTTGCAAACAGACGCTAGTAAACTCGGTCTTGGCGCTGAACTATTTCAATTGGGTGATCATAATGAACGCCACACAATCTTTTTCGCCAGCCGGACATTGAATACAGCCGAAAGAAACTATTCAATCACTGAGATTGAACTATTATCTATAGTTTTCGCTTGCGACAAATTTAGAGTGTTCATTCTGGGATATCCCATTACTGTGTTAACTGATCATCAAGCGTTGACGTTCCTTTTCCACTGTCGTCTACGAGGCTCACTCGATGGACTTTATTATTACAAGAATTCAATCTTGACGTCAAGTATATTCCTGGAACTGAGAATGTCGTTGATGCTCTTTCTCATAATCCCATCGGTCGTAATGAAGACACCACAATATCGGTTACATCACCCTGTTTATCGATCTCCACGTCCCGGAGATTCGTCTCAGAATACCATAAACAAATTAAAACGTTTGGATTCATCCTTTCATCTCAATCCTTAGATCCAGACTTAAACAAGATCCAGGACATTTTGTCGAGGCCATCTATTAATGAATCTCAAATTCATAAACATTATTGTGTCTTTGAAGGTGTTTTATTTTACCGTTGGAATATTACGAGCGATCAATGGTTGGTGTGTATTCCTGAGGGACATATCAACGAGTTAATAAATTGTGTGCATCTTCATTTTGATCATGTTGATCCTAAGAAATGTATTTTGGCCATACGCGAATTTTGTTTCTTTAAGATGTTGCAAGCGCGGATACGGGAAACTGTACGATCCTGCGATGTTCGTCAACGAGCAAAAACTTCTACGCAACGAATCGAAAGCGTGATGAAATCTGTTTTGGCAGAGGTACCACTTGGCCGTACATTAGTCGACTTACGAGTATACGGACCTCTCCCACTCTGATGGAATGGTGTCAAATATATTTTCGTAGTTCTGGATAACTTCTCCCGGTTTGTTCGACTCTATCCGATTAAGAAAGCAACCGCAGTGTCTGTGACCAATAGGATGATTAATGACTACATCCCAACTTATGGGACACCTCGTTGTATTGTTTCCGACCATGGTAGACAGTTCACCAGCAAGGTTTGGCAGTCTCGACTGTCAGAGGCTGGAGTTTCACCCACTATGACCTCCGTATATCACCCGCAATCGAATCCGGCAGAAAGGGTCATGAAAGAACTCGGACGCCTGTTTCGTACGTACTATCACCAAGAACATACTGAATGGCCCCGGTGTATCACTTACATAGAATGGGTATTAAACAACACCGTTCATGAGGCAACTGGGTGTACGCCCCAAGAATTGTTTTTGTCGGTTGAGAAATATAATCCATTTAACCCTGTTGTCAAATTTCCTTTTCGAGTCCCACTGGAACAAACAACCAAGCTCACAACGGCCCGGGAAATCCAATTGAGTTTGTCGGAAAAACGAAAACTCCGACACGACAACAAGGGACGTGCTATTTCTTTCAATAATGGAGATTTAGTACTTGTACGAACCCACTCGTTAAGTTCTGCGGTGGATCAAGTCATTCATAAGTTTTTTTTGTTGTATAACGGACCATACAAAATAATTGCATGTCCGGCTCAGAATGTGTATACGGTCGCAGACATCGATACCTTACGTGTCATTGGAAGTTACAATGTGATCCATTTACGCCGTTATCATTTATCCATCATGGGTTCTCTTCAACAAGCCGAAGCTGTTGCAGTGTCCCAAGCACCACAATGAAGACGTATATCTTAATTATTATTTATTTATTTTAAGTTTTCTCAGTCTCTTGCATGTTTATATCTTTATATTACCTGTAAATTTATTTCTGCATGATCTTCACATTATTAATCTCATTTTTTTGTTTTTTTTTCATATGTTTTGTTTTCCCACTGGTGTACACCTATTAATTTGTTCTTGTGTAGAAACCTCTCTCTTCATAAGGTTTTCGATTTCTACAGGGGGGTTTCTGTGACGAACAAATTAATAAGTCAATTATCAGACAAAAGATTACCGGTCCAAGGTCCGATAACGACCGGTCGGCGTACGTCGATTCTCTTATATGAAGTCATTCCTGGTATGTCGTACCCCTCGTACGGACCTTCACCCAGACAAACCAACGGTTTTCCTTTATTGTGCACCACGACGTATATATATATATATATTATGGCGAGGGTTGATTAATAAATCAATGAATAATTTAGTTTCTTTAATATTTTGTATTTTTCAATTATTACTAGGTTCAATATATGATTTGCACAATAGGTATATATTGCGTGAGTGATTACATTTTTAAAAATTGCTTATACACCATTAATGCGTCTCGCATAACACTTGCTCCATCATATGTTTGTGCCACAAAGTTGTTGTTCATTTTTTCGTTTATCAAAGGTGAACTATTACAGTTTATTTTTAGTTTATGAAGCATGACCAAATTTTTAAATTTAAGATATTATGGCGAGGGTTGATTAATAAATCAATGAATAATTTAGTTTCTTTAATATTTTGTATTTTTCAATTATTACTAGGTTCAATATATGATTTGCACAATAGGTATATATTGCGTGAGTGATTACATTTTTAA
This sequence comes from Schlechtendalia chinensis, assembly GCA_019022885.1. Taxonomy (NCBI): domain Eukaryota; kingdom Metazoa; phylum Arthropoda; class Insecta; order Hemiptera; family Aphididae; genus Schlechtendalia; species Schlechtendalia chinensis. The sequence goes on from CM032339.1 coordinate 53,694,956, forward strand.
AAATTGCTTATACACCATTAATGCGTCTCGCATAACACTTGCTCCATCGTATGTTTGTGCCACAAAGTTGTTGTTCATTATATTTTTTCGTTTATCAAAGGTGAACTATTACAGTTTATTTTTAGTTTATAAAGCATGACCAAATTTTTAAATTTAAGAATAGGCCAGTTGTAGGACAAGTCATTTTTAAGTAGGATCATGTAAGTAGCACCATTAAATAAATATGATTAAATATACTATAATTTTCCAACAATGCCCAGTGTAATGTTAACTGATTTTGGATAATATGGATAAATGAGTCAAACTTACATTTCTCATATGGTGGATCTAAAAATAATCAAATAAAAATATACATAAGTAAGATTTGAATTTATAGTAAAATTTTTTACACTTAATTAAATTAATAACTGAAATACGAATAATATAGTTATAATAATATAGCGGTGAAATGTTACGTTTCATAGCCACATTTAAAAATTAACATAAATTAACGATAATTGAAATTAAAATACAGAAAATATAGAAGATTAAGTTTGAATATTATTTGAAAAGAATAGATTTAGTGTATTATGAATTTAAAAAAAATTTAATACAATATAAATATAGGATATGATTTTTTTTCACATATATTTTTTTATTATTTAATCTTAATTAAGGTAAATCAATGAATAATTTTCAAATTATCTTGTGACAACACTATGAAATAATAGATTTTATTTGTATTGTCATAATTCTCATTTTTTAAACCTTATATAATTATGATTAAATAAACTATAATTTTCCAATAATGCCCAGTGTTATGTTATCTGATTTTGGATAGTGTGGACGAATAATAAGGTAAACTTACTTGTTTGAAATACTGAATCTATAAAATATCAAATAAGAAAACACTTAGGTGAAATTAAGATTTATAGTAAAATTTTATACGTTTCATAAAATTACTAATCGATATACGAATAATATGGTATTAATGAAATAGCGGTGTAAGTGTTATGTTTCGTTTCATAGTTACATTCAAGAATTAGCTTACATTAACGAGAATGGAAATTATAAAGACGGAAAATATTGATAATTAAATCTAAATATCAATTGAAAACCATTAATTTTAGTGTATTATGAACATAGGAATAAATTTATTACAATATAAATAAAAGATATGAATTTTTTTTCACATATAAATGTTTATTATTAAATCTTAATTAAGGTAAATCAATGAATTAATTTTTAATTTTCTATTAACAATACTATGAAATAATGGATTTTATTGGTATTGTCATAATTATCATTTTTTAAACCTTACATAATTATGATTAAATAAACTATAATTTTCCAACAATGCCCAGTGTTATGTTAACTGATTTTGGATCGTGTGGACAAATAACGTAAACTTACTTGGCTCATATAATGGACCTACAAAAAATCAATGAAATATGAATAGGTGAAATTTGACTTTATAGTTTAACTTTGTACACTTCATGAAATTAATAATCGAAATACGAATAATATGATATTAATAAAGTAGCGGTGCAATAGATATGTTATATTTGATAGCTACATTTTGGAAGTAGCATAAGTTAACGGGAATAAAATTTATAAAGACGGAAAATATAGATTTTTTGTTTAGAAACCTTAACCAGATTACTCATTAAACACCAAAAGAAGTTATGTGTTTTAAATTGAGAAATAAAGTTAATAAATTAAATTAACTATATTAATTTAATTTAAAATTTACTTTATAATTTATATATTTTTATTTTTATTTATATATTAATTATATAAGATATGAAGTTTTTTCAAATATAATTTCTTATTAATAAATATCAATTTTTGCTAAGTTGAATACCATTTTCGTTTAGTTACTACTTACTTGAAAATATATTACAATAATCTTTTATTCCGTAGACTTCGTCTAAAAATGAGATAAATACCATTAGAAAACATTGTGTGTTCTGGATATTGGGATAAATGAGTTACTTAAACAAAGCATTTAAATATTTATTGAATATTTTGAATGTAATAGCAATAATAATAGAATCAAAAAACCATTCTGTGCTACGCTAATACATTTTATTATAATATTAATGAAGACGATAATATTGTTAAGATATTTATATAAATATATGACTATTCTCGTATTATGTTAAAATTCTTAAAACCTTTTGAACAGTCTTTGCCCAATATATATATATTTACAATTAATCTGATTTTATAAAAAAAAAATAGTTAGTTTTTAATTACAATTGTAGAAATCTACTAAGAAAAATCTAAAAAAATGTTATCATAAAAATTTTAAAAAAAGTACACATATTTGTATAATTACAACTAATATGTAACAAATATATCCTGGGCAATTATTTATTAGATGTGAAATATTATAAAGATGTTTATTTTTAGATTACAATATTTGCTGTAAATGTGTTTATACATTAATTATTATCTTAATGTCAATATTAGATAATATAGCTAATACAATTATGAAAAATTATGTTATACATATTAATAAATAATTAATTTTATACCTAGTATTATTGAGTTTCTGATGTGATCAAAGTATCCTCTTGAACAACCTATATGAAGTATAATCGTTAATTTGTTTATGAATTCAGTATGAACATATCTTTTAACTTTGAAATTTATATTTATTTTATCACTAGCCGAATTACTCGGATGAATAGTTTTGATGTTTTAATGTTTAAGTTTATAAAATAAACTAATTATGTGTAATTTAAGTTCGATTTGAATTAATATATTCAATTTAAATAAAATGAATTGAATTGTAGCCAAATATAAAAGCTAAAAATAAATACAGTTTTTAAGTACATAACAATTTTGTGGACGTCTAGATTTCATTTCCTACTTTTAAAATTTTCGATTTACCATTTTAATCGGTTGATCAAAGTGGATATTGTGGATATCCATTATTCTAAGAAATTTTTTTCTATAAACAATGCTCTTAGGATAGGTTATAAGCATGTGAAAGAATGGTTGTCTCTACGAAATTAATTTTGTAGCAATTTAACTATTTAAGTTTTTTTGAAGTTTTTAATTCTACAGCATTGATTATTTGATCAATTTAATTTTCTTTATATATAAATTTGTAAACATTTGTGTTAAGCATCAGGAAATGTCACAATGAATTTTCATTATTCTAGATGTGACCTTGAATTTTAAATGGTAGCATTCAATTTTAAGTTACTACATTTTTTACATTAAATGAAGTAATTTGAAAGCCTATGTTTCAATTTCGTGTTTGATTAATAAAATGATTCGATTGGGTTGTAATACTGGTAATCCATAAGAACTCAGATAATTCATTTAATACAGTCAATTTTACTTCACTATTCAAACTACATATTCCAAGTGATTTATTTTTAAATTTGAAGCTATTCATAAGTATTTGCTTGTAAATATTTAAAACTCTGATAGCATTAAGGGAATCGATTATTTCATAGTGCATAATGTAAGAACAGTTAGAAACAAAAAAAAAAAAAATAATATCAGACAACAGAAAACTGAAGCTAATATTGACCCTATTGCCATTCTATCTGTTTGTTCGTAAATTGTATCTTTATATGTGAATACTGCTGATTTACTACAAAACAGAAAAAGACAGTTAGATGGTTACTACGTTTTGTGAAGATGGAACCTGTATCGGTTTTGAAACGTCAGTAAAAATTGACAATATGGATATATCAGAAAAACACATTAATAACGAGTATTTAACTTTGGAATATTATGAAAGTGTCGTAGTTTTGCCAGAACACGAAAATATATTCATTTTGAAATGAAATAAATCGCACAATGGCTGAATGTAATCATAAGATAATGTATGATATTTGTTTATGCAATTATCCGTTTATTTATATCTCATAGAAAATAACTTACTTCCTTCTAAACATCTATTGTACCCTAAACAATCATCTTAGTTATATGATTGGAGAATGTGATGAAATGTCAAAATATCTATTTATTGCGATACTATAAGTAATTATATACTGAGTGTTTACAAAAAATAAAATATTGCGCTTTCTTTAATAATTAATTAGAGTTCCTTTAATTTCTTTGTCCAATTATCATTGCTATTTGGACAATTATACGCATACCATCGAGTATGATTTAAAAACTATACTTTCCTAATATTAGTAATGATGTGTATTATCTAGTTCCAATGCTAATGACATGTATAATATATATATTTTTTAAATAACTTTTTAACTAAAATAATGAACTTAATTTTTCCATGAATGATAACTTCTTCATTTTAAGTTTGATTTGTATGAACTCGAAATTTTAGTTACTAATCATTATTATCTAGTTTTAAAACACGATGGATAACAATTGTTAACATAGTTAATTGATTTAATACTCATTTTTGATTTAAATAGATTTAAATATTTAATAATGATATAGTGAAAAAAAAAGAAAA
>CM032339.1:53699881-53836553 GCA_019022885.1 Schlechtendalia chinensis
TTATTCGGTGACGATAACTATGATAAATATACTAATAATGTTTCCATTAGATCATATAAACATCAAATTATGACTATAAAAATAAAAAAAGTTGACTTACAACAGTCATGATGACAAACGGTTTATACTCGATGACCAAATACATACGCTGGTATATGGACACTATAAGATTAAGTGAGTTAAACTGAAAATACGGGATTTTAAAATCTATTTTACTTATCTGAATTTTTCTATATGTTTCAGTGAAATAATGGCCGACGCTAATAATGAACTCGAGACACGATAAATATTTTCTTTAAACATTTCTCTATTTTATAAAAAATTTTCTGATATAATTGTAGATATGCTTTGTATATATTTATATATATTTGTATGTTTTTTTTTAATTTATATATTAGTCATGTTTTATACATCTATACTTGATAGTATACACTTGATATATACATATTTATTTGTAAACTGATTTTGATTAAGAATTGTAAAATAAAAACATATATTCGTTAATTATGAAATTAATTTTTATTGAGAAAATAAAAAACATACAATTTAAATATTATTTATAAACCATTTTCTTAATGCAAAAACTTTATAAAATGTACAATGTTTTGGGTTCAAATTCATATGGAAAATACAACAAGGTAAACTATCTTCAATGCATAATTGATCCAGTCGTGGACATCCGAGTTGTTCAATGTTGATAACAGTTACGTGTGGAATAAAGTTGTTAATAATTTTCTGTTTTTGTTCTCCTTTAACGTAAATATGCTCAAAGTTGAGCGAATTCAATATTCTATCGATTTCTTCGTACTCGACATCGCCGTATTCCATCGACAGGTCATGATAATGCTGTTCAAGCCATTTATTAGTCCTTTTACTCTTTCCGTCTTGTGTGTTGTTATAGTGTTTGAAAATCCAGTGTTGTGTGGACCAAGTATCGGTATCGATAACCGACAGTTCCTTAATAAGGTATTTTGAATTTGTTCCAAGAACGCATTGAATATCTAATATAGCCGATGACATTATTACGTACGTCTTTCTCTTTGTGTAGTCGCTATACTACTAACTATTACATTATTATTAGTATTTAACATTAGTATGTTTATTATTTAATATTCTTTGCAGAATTTTGAATATCAATTAAAGCATCTCGTATACTTTTCACATTATTTTCAAGAGCAATAAAAGATATGTTATTTTGTTCTATATTATTCTCAATAGTATTTATCTTTGTTTGAAAAGTTATAATATATTTTTTTAATGTATCGATTTCCATGTATACAGTTTCTAACATGCGTATTTTATCCTGAAGATTAATAATATTATTTTTATATAGATCTAATGTTTGTTTATTTGTCATTACATGAGATTTAAGTATTCTGTAAGATTCCTGAATTTGATTAGTTGTTTTACTTTCACGTTCACTGATCGAGTTGTTGAATACATCCATGATGTATGAATTTATATAAAATACTGCGATTATAATTTAAGATCATTGGCTTTTATCCAACTGTTATGCGATTTGTCGAAACCTAACCACTTGACGAATATTTTATTGCCTTTTTTACGTATAATTTTTTCAACCAGATAATCGTTGGGATAATATGTTTTAGATAATTCTTCACAATAAAAACACCCAGCTATAGGTCCCCCTGTATAATCTTCTAATTGGTAAGTAGTAGGCATTGTTTTGTTTATTTTCACAATTTTAAATATTTCCGAAGACCAGTTTGGCAAATATCCTTTTGTAAATATTCCTTTATGTGTACTAATACGGACTTTGTCATTTATTTTAAATTTAATTTTTCTATTTACGATATTACGTGGTTTCAATACAACTAATGACGGGTTTTCGTTGGCTTGCATAGGTGACATTCCGACAGTACTATGCATAGATTTATTATACTTGTCTATTAACATTCCTAATATAGAAATCCAATTATGCGAGCCTCTGCCCGTAAACTCTCTAAACATTAACGACTTTAACGTACGATTAAATCGTTCGACAATACACGCTTTTGTAGTACTATAAGTCGAATATTTCTTAATGTTATATTTATCCATTAACGTGTTAAATGCTTTGTTGTAAAATTCTTTACCATTATCGAGTTGTAATAACTTCGGTGAGCGATTAATTAATATTTTAGACATTGCATTGGTGACTTCGGTACCTGTTTTAGATTTAAGCGGTATAGCCCACGCGAATTTTGTAAAACAATCGATTACACATAGTATATACTTGAACCTTTTATTTTGTTTTGAATACGGTATCATTTCAACCAAGTCGGCTTGCCATAAATCGTTTTTACCATACACATTGACCCTTCGTCTAACATAATTTTTTCTTGACGGTTTATGCAGTTCAAACGCAATTTCACGTTTAGACATTGGGTATTCGTTTTATTAAACAGGCTTCCAATAGTTCTTCGAAAATCGATAAAATTTTATTGGATACACCTGTATTACCTGCCGCTTGTGATGATAGTAAAAGTCGTAATCTATCGACTAGTTCGTTTGGATCGTCCCAATACACTAAGTTATGTTTCTGCAGTTTTACAGAAAGCCCACTCCCCGATAATGGAAACAACTTTACAATGACACCTGTATATTTATCACCACACTTTTTAATCTTTTTACCGTCTTGTGTCAAATGTGCAGAGGTCTGAATAAGTATCTGTTTATATGTTTTCAAGTCATTTTCAGTGTATACTGTCGGATGTTTATAAAACAACAAACGAACGAGACCGGGTGTTAATGGGTAAACTATGTCTTTGATAATTAATTTGTTTTGAAAGAAATTGATTTTTTCATTGCCTAGAGTAATAATCCCGTTAGAATAATTTAATTTTGGACCGTAAGTTTTATCTAAATCATAAGATTGAAACCAATTGATTATTCTTTGCCGATATTTATCATCGCTTGTGTTTTCTTCATCAAGTAAATTTTCAATAGGTTCTGTTTCTTCAATATTATTTTTATCTACATTCTGTGGTGGTAGTGGTGGTGATGGAGGGGGCGGTGGTGATACTAGAAATGACGTATTTGATATTTTATTTAGTGGAACGATTATTGGTTTAAACGTTTTTGATACTAATTGTTGAACATTAGTTTCACCGGTTTTCAAAAGGTTATATTTTCGTTTAATACAATCTTTCGCCTTAACTATCTCGTTTAATATACTTTCCTCGTCCATGATTACGTGTTAAATGCGAATTATATACATAAATCACCGTCTTATATAACAACATACGTGTCAAAACCGAATCGATAACGTCCGTTGTCACGTTCACTGTCTTTACAAATTACGACAAATGAAAACCGATCCCGATTCCAGCATGTTGTGCAAAAAAGTTTAAATTCTGAAAAATTCATATCAGCGGAACAGTGTTCGTTAATACACGTGTTTTAAATTTCTCTCGTCTTGTTTAAATAATATAATTAAATTAGCATTATCACGTATTAACTGCTTGGGTACTTTCGAATAACTCTGAGCCAAATAAAATATATCAACTTTATTGTGTCTTCCACGTGAAAAATAATCTCTAATGACACCTTGGTGTTCACCGATTGCGTCATCCATGACAAACACAGAATTAGGTAAAACCTCTTCAGGACGAATAACATTTTCGTTTTCAAAAAATGTAAATATATTAACGTCGTCAATTTCGTCAATAATTTGTTTCAGTAACTGATATTTCGGTTGTTCCAACGTTTTGGCATATATGTAAACGTTTTCGAATCGTAAACCGTTTTCATCAACTAGCAGAAAATATATTAAATTTGTTTTTCCACAACCAGAACTGCCCAATATTAAAGACCGTACAGTGTTTGGAAACAGCGGTTCGTGTCTTGATTTCGCAGTTTCCGGTGTATCGATGTTATAAACTGAGAGTTTTTGCTCCTGTTCGATGAACCGCATTTTAATATAAATAGAGTGATACTGTTATAAAGTGAATCACACGATGGCCTGCTTTCGAAAGAATAACACAAATAAAGGCTCGAGTGTTGTGAACTCTCTTATAAACCATCTGCCAGTGGAATTACATTTACCAGGCTACAGGTATGTAAATCATTAACTCACGATAAGTCGATATATAACATATAATATTGTTCTAGATTTTGTGGTCCGGGTACTAAATTACGTGAGAGGTTGGCACGCGGTGAACGTGGAATAAACAGTTTGGACGAATTAGCTCGAGAACATGATATAGCTTATGAAAATAGTAATACGTTAGCCGATAGACATAACGTAGACAAAATTTTAGAAAATCAAGCTTGGGAGGTATTTAAGTCGAAGAATTCGGATCTTAAGGAAAAAGCTGCCTTTTGGCTGGTGACTACGGCTATGAAGGCTAAACGCAAGATGGGTGCCGGATGTGGTTTTAAATGTGTGGTCAATGCTGCTAAAAACGCGATAAAAAATAAAATTGGTGAAAAAAATATAATGAAATTAACGAAAATGTGTGTTGTGGCAGCTAAAAAATCATGTAAAAATAAGAAAACTAAAACTCCCAGAGTAATACCAATACCTAAAAAGGGTGGAGTATTACCGTTAATACCGATATTCGCGGGCTTGTCTGCGCTAGGTGCACTTACGGGTGGTATCGCTAACGTAGTTAAAACCGTAAATGATATGAAATCTAATAGAAATACACCCATTCATTTGGGTAAAGGTTTATATCTATCACCGTATAAAGGGGAATCGTATAAAATTGAAAAAGGTAATGGTTTGTATCTAACGCCGTATAGAGGAGATGGAATAAAAAAGAAAACCAGAAAAACGAAAAAAATCTCAAAAAACTAGAATTTTCCAAGTTCTACCACTATAATTATAAAAATATTTTGACGGATGCGATATAAAATATAATTACGAAAACCAACAAAAATATAATACGACAAACTGTGGGCACTTGTGTTTGAAATTTTTATCATGTATACGATAACATTAAATGGAAATTCATCGAATTTGTCCCGTGATTTTTTTCCACCTATAGAAGTCAGTAAAGACGCAAAGATGAGTCTTCTAAGTTTACAAACAAATAATTCTATTCCTAACATAAACGATAAATGTAATAAAATAGGGATTGTCCATAAGGATTCAATACAGAATATAGTAAAAGATGTGTTTACATTACCTACAGGTTCGTATGAGTTAAATGAATTGGAAACGGTAATTAAACAAATTTTATCAGACAAAGAGATTACATTTGAGTTGAAAGCAAACAATAACACGTTAAAATGTGAAATGAAATGTAGTGATATTGTGGATTTTTCTATTGATAATAGTATTGGCCCATTGCTAGGCTTTACAACTGATAAAAAATATGAGGCTAACATGAAACATCAATCGGACTCATTGGTTAATATGAGCAAAATAAACTGTATATATATTGAATCAAACATGGTTGTGGGCTCATTCAACAACGGGATACAGTGTCATATATTACACGAATTTTATCCAAACGTTCCACCCGGTTATAAAATTATAGAAATTCCTAAACATTTAGTTTCGTACTCACTTAATTGCACGACAATTAATCAAATTAGCTTAACTTTGAAAGACCAAGACGGACAATTGATCGATTTGCGAGGAGAACCTATTTCAGTACGGATATTAATTCAGGATAACATTAACGATGGGTATACAATTTTATAATATAAAAAGAGTTGTAAACAAAAAATCCATCAGTAATGCTAAAAGCGTCAATACGATAACACGTGTAAAAAAAAGAATACACTCAAAAGTCATTAAGAAATTAACTAAAAACAATTAAAATTTTCTCCGTTCAATAAAAGCTCTATAACAATGGATGACGGTTATTTAAACGTGACGGGCGACTATATTGACGATTGTCGGATAACTCAAATCGAGTATCATTCATTTTTACCGTATTCAACATCGGCATTGTTCAATAACAATGAAATATGTATTGCATTACATAACGCTGAATCATATACTCTCCCATGTGAAAGTTATATCTATATCGAAGGAACAATTGACAAACCTGAAGGTTTGGATGAAAACGTTCGTTTCATAAACAATGGTTTAACATTTCTTTTTTCCGAAATGAAATACGAGATAAATGGTGTTCAAATTCAAAAACTTGTTAACCCCGGTATAACTTCGACATTAAAAGGTTATTGTTCGTATAATAACACTGATATTATCGCACGTTGTAACTCTGCTTGGGATTGTGACTTTGATAATATAAATCATGATTTTGTAGAATCAAATACGTTTAACGGTTGTATTAACCTTAAAGACTTGTTTGGATTTTGTGAAGATTATAAGCGTATATTAATTAATTGTAGTCAACAACTTACTATGAACAGATCATCGTTAGACATTAATGCTATTAAATTATTCAAACCCGATAATGCCTTGGATACAAATGCATCGAAACTGAAAGATGTTAAATTAAATGTTACTAAAATATTATGGAGAATGCCCATGGTCAAAGTCAGCGATAGAGAAAAAATTACACTTTTAAAAGTCATAAACAGTCATAAACTTGTTATAACTACGTGTTTATCACTTGGAGAATAACGTGAAACTAATTGTCAACCAAATAGTTGTGATAGCGATGAATTATTATAAAAATTATTTTTCCACGAATGTAAACACGGTATAACACTAAACTCACAGAAAAATGACAAGTCGGTTTAAATTTCGTTTCTAAATAATTTAACTGCTCAAGTCTGCCTGGGTAGGTCTTGATACGGTTGAAATTTAGAAACGTACTGAATTAAAATAATAGCAAAACCGTCTTATATAGGAGTATAGTAGGAATTAGTAAGTTATTTTTTAATAATCGATTTTTTCGTGTACACTCATTAAGCATTTTTCATAATAATTACACATACGATACAATATTATGCTAATGTACATTTTTAAAATAATCATTAAATACCTATCAAGTGATTGTACAAAAATGTAGCGACCTATATTAACATGTATATAATAGCAGCGGCCAAAAATTATTTTCCCACGAATCGTCACTTTTTAGTCTAACATTAAATATATTTCGTAGAATTACGGTGAATTATTAAAATAATTATTTTCCCACAAATCGATACTTTTAGTTTAATATATTTCGTATAATATATACTGGTCAATAATTACTGATTAACACACTTACATCGAGATATTCGTATTAAAATTTAATTCTAAAATTATTAAAAACCTGTCAAGTGATTGTACAAAAATGTAACATCCTAATATTTTTATAGTAATGATATGATTTATAGAAAAAGATTATATGCTGGTAATACACATACACACAGTGCACATAAGATAAAAGACAGTGGGAGGATCGGGCGGCACTAATATATGACGTGATAAGAGATTTTATCATATAGTGATAAAAGACAGTGGGAGGATCGGGCGGCAGTGATTCAAGGGTTATAAGAACCAGTGGGAGGATCGGGCGGCACTGATAAATGACGTGATAAGAGATTTTATCATAAAGTGATAAAAGACAGTGGGAGGATCGGGCGGCACTGATATATGGTGTGATAAGAGATTTTATCATAAAGTGATAAAAGACAGTGGGAGGATCGGGCGGCACTGATATATGGTGTGATAAGAATCTAGGGCATTGATAAGAGCAAAATTCAATGATAAACTTACTGATAAAAGATAACATGTATGATAAGAGACGTGATAAGAATCTAGGGCCAAATCTAGTGATAAGAGATAACAAAATGTGATAACAGGTGTGATAAGAGATAACAGATGCAATGAAGTGTAATTAAGAGATAACAGTTGTGATAACAGGTGTGATAACATGTGTGATAAGAGATAACAGGTATGATAAGAATCTAGGGCTGATAAGAATCTAGGGCAGAGGATCGGGAGGATCGCCCTTGATGCAGAACCTACCAAAACATCCTACTAGGGACTACTTAGAAACCGGCCACATGTCCCCGGTGATTAATAAATCCAAATGTGAAGAAAATATGTATTACATTCCACACCAAGCTGTTTTACGACCTGGAAGTACTACAACTAAAGTGCGAGTCGTGTTTGATGCATCCGCAAAAACTTCATTGGGTCACTCTTTGAACGACAATCTTCACTGCGGTCAAAAACTGCAACAGGATTTACCAGGTATAGTTTTACGTTTTCGACTTCACCCAGTCGTTTTTACCGCTGACGTAAAACAAATGTTTAGGCAAATTGATGTAACCAAAGAGCACCGACCGTACCAACGTTTATTTAATCGTTTCTCTTTGGAGGAACCAGTTCAAGAGTATCAAATGAACACAGTAACTTTTGGACAAAAGTCATCTCCGTTTCTTGCTATTTGTACTCTTCATCAGCTGGCAAAGGATGAAGCAGAAAACGAGCCACTGGTACAAACCGTTGTTAAGCGTGACTTGTATGTAGACGACATAGTTACTGGTGCAGAAAGTGAAGAAGCGGCCATAGATCTACAGCAAAAACTCGAAAACACATTTGCAAAAGGTTGCTTTGAATTGCGCAAGTGGTCAAGTAACTCTGCAAAGTTATTAGATAACATTACACTCGATCACCAGCGAACCCTTCCAGTGACGTTTAAAGAACTTGAGTTAACCTATACCAAAGTCTTGGGACTAAACTGGGATTCAAATGCTGATTCATTATGTTACCAATATCAGCCCAATCCTGTTAAATATAGCAAGAGAGCCATTTTATCCGAGATAGCTAGAATTTACGACCCCCTAGGACTTTTAGCACCTGTCACTACTGACCTAAAACGCCTCATGAAGTATCTTTGGGTCCTGAAAGTCGGCTGGGACGATATTATACCCGACGATGCGAAATCTGCGTGGCAACAATACCACCAAGAATTACCAGTCCTAGCATCTTTGCGAGTACCTCGGCTTGTCACCAGACTACACGCACATTACGAACTACACGGGTTTAGTGATAGCTCAGAAGCCGCCTACGCGGCAGTAGTTTATTTAAGGGTGTGTACTGGTGAGAGAGTTAGTTGCCATCTTCTAATGGGCAAAGCAAAAATTTCTCCAACCACAAAAATGTCGATTCCACGACTGGAGCTGTGCGGCGCATGGTTGTTAGCACACCTTCTGGAATTCATACTCAAAAATTTAATTTTTTTATCTATTGTAACTGTTACCGCCTGGACTGACTCCACAGTTGCATTAGCGTGGATCAGATCTCCTACGGGTAAGTTAAAAACGTTCGTAGCCAACAGAGAAGCTCAGATTCAGATGATTACGAAAGGGCACATCTGGCGTTATGTTCCAACTGAAGAAAACCCTGCTGATTGCGCTTCACGGGGCCTAAGTCCTCAAGAACTTGCAAACCATGACTTATGGTGGAAGGGTCCGATGTTTTTATATCAATCCAAACATACTTGGCCAGTTCAAAACACTGATGATCCAGCCAGCCGTTTGGAAGAAGAAGCAGAAGAGAAAACTATCACGCTTGTTTTGCAAGACAAAAATAAAGAAAGTCACCTTTTATATCAGTCGGACAATCTTCAAAAAATCTTGAGACTTACAGCTTACTGGTTAAAAGTGAGAGGTCATCTTTTGGGAAAACCTATACCTCGTACTTTTCCCCCAACATTCGTAGAAACTGAAACAGCATTGCGATCATTAATTAGATGGACGCAACACGCATTTTTTGAAGACATAAGTATACAGATTGCTACAGGTAAACAAGTTGTCCACATCGGTACGTAAGTTATCACCGTTTTTAGATGATGAATTGTTGATCAGAGTAGGTGGTCGTTTAAAGAACTCGCAGATACCTTACGACGAAAAATATCCTATATTATTACCGAAAAATTCTAGATTGACTGAATTACTCATAGATTTTGTTCACCGTAATAAATGTCATCCGGGAACCTAAACGATGCATAACCTTTTATGGCAAAATTACTGGATTCTTTCAGCACGTAGTATCATCAGAAAGCGACTCCATAAATGTATACCATGCTTCCGAGTAAAACCACGGACAAATTCTCCATTCATGGGAAATCTTCCAGCGTTCCGAGTTAGTCAGGTCAAACCGTTCAGTCGCGTCGGAGTAGACTTTGCCGGACCTTTCGAGGTAAAAGCCGCAATGTTACGGAAAATTAAAGTTACTAAAGCTTACTTATGCATATTTGTTTGTATGGTAACCACTGCGGTTCATATTGAACTCGTGTCAGACATGTCTACTCCGCTTTTCATTGCTGCTTTAAGCCGTTTTATTAGCCGGCGGGGTCGTTGCACAGATATGTATAGTGACTGTGGTACGAATTTTGTAGGTACTCAACGATACTTGAAAGAAGTGGATACCATACTTCGAGAACCAAAATTCGTATATCACGTAGTCAGTAACCAAATTAATTGACATTTCAACCCACCCGCAGCACCACACATGAGAGGTCTGTGGGAGGCAGCGGTCAAGTCCGCTAAGACATTACTTTACCGTGTAGTTCAAGCGAGGATCCTAACATACGAAGAGCTTAATACTGTTTTACACCTAGTAGAAGCTACTCTTAACTCTCGCCCTTTAAGTGCCATGTCATCTGATCCAAATGACTTCACACCCTTAACAGCAGGACACTTTCTTACTATGGAGCCATTAGTAACTGTGCCTTCCCCACATAACGAAGAGAGTCAAACCCACATTAGTACGCATAAACGTTGGGCTTTGATACAGCAAATACATCAACATTTCTGGTTTCGTTGGAAAAAGGAGTATTTACATCAGCTTCAAGAAAGACCTAAGTGGAATCGGCAAGTCCCTAACCTTAAAATTGACGACTTGGTGATTCTCAAGGAACCTACTCCCCCCCTGACATAGAGTACCGCGCGAGTCATTGATACGATTTCCGGAACAGATGGAGTCGTTCGAATTACACAAATACGCACCTCAACGGGAAAGGTTCTCCGCCGCCCGTCGGTGAAACTTTGTCTACTACCGTTGAATAATTGAAGTACCTAAGGTACTTCAAGGTGACCGGTATGTTCAGGCGTAATCATCGATATCGGCAGTGCCCCCTTCCCTCTGGACACTACGCGGAATTAGCATAACCACATTGTGCACGCCACAATGTAAGCCAATCGCGAACATTGTACGGTTTATATGAAACCGTTTCGAGTTAATTAAATTCTTCGGAACAAAGTGACCGACCACGCGTGTAAAAACAAAAAAACAAAAAAATAATAACGCCGTTTCGTCGTACACGATTTATATATTTATTTATCCTCGTCCGTGCGTCCATTCCGTATTTTTAAACGAATTACGTCCGTCGTCGCCGTTGCCAAAATACTTTTCCATCGATGAAAGCACACGCGGTGAATTCGGAGAAAGAGAGAGAGAGAAAGACACGAAAACGCGTATATATATATTAGTCAGCCCACCCCCCACCGTCGTTACGGATCGCGTTCTCTCTCCGAAATTGTTGGCACATCCCTAAAACATTACACGAGAGACGACGACCGAGCGTCGTGAAACCACCGCGGCGGCGGTGACATCACTCCCGTATCGTTTTAATTACCCGCGACAACGTTATTTCGTGTTGTTGGTTTTTTTTGATTTTTCGATTCTTTCACCGCGACAAAAAAACAACGTCGCCGAGGTGGGGCCCCCCGGTCAGCGCACAGGACGGACGCGTGACGAAGGTCAGAAACGACGCACACACATTAACATGCGAAAGTATTTATATTTTCTATCGTCGAAGACTGCAATCAAAGTGCCGTGTCATTAAGACACCAAAAACAACGCCTGCACGTTTCTGAAATCGAACGTTGAAAATCGCACGGGAAAACGGGCAAATCTCGAAATCCGCGGTGGCAGATAGCAGGCCGATGGTAATGGAATCGTTACATGAGTTCCCGTCGTTCGGATCGCCGCAAAGGCCTTTCGTTTCGCGAAATCACTGGACGGTCCCTGGACCTCGGCGTCATCACGATTCATTCGATCAAGTCGCGGGCGGAAAATTTCGGGGGGATCCATTTCCGAGAGAAACGATCGGCCGACTCGACGAAACGCGTCCCTCGAGGAAATGGTAATCGGACGGTCGTCGTACCCGTCGGATTTCGTTTGCGAACATCGACGTCGTCCGTCGTCCGAATAATTCGCATCGCCGTCGACGACGGCACGCGGCTGTGGTCTCGGTTTTCGCCGACGAAACACGCGAACACACGTCCGTTAACTCCGGTTATTTCGGAACCTTTGCCGCATGCACGTGTGTCGGCATCGTGTAAATCATTACACGCACGCGTGTTCGCCGAAATCGTCACGTTCAAAGTGGCACTTCTTGGCATTAGTCCGATTTCCGGGGGGTCATCCGTGCGTTATGTGTAATAATAACAATAATAATAATAATAATAATATACGACAAAGACGCGCGCATTTCTAGAGAACACACGTCATCAACCTTAATCCGCCGTCGGTCGTGTTCGTATTTAAATAACGCACGTACATATATATATATATTAATCATTTGTTTTTTTATACCTATTTCGAGCGGTTACGGCATACGCATACGACTTTAGTAAAAGAACCGTAAAATATTATCAGACGTCTATGAACCTTTCTTCTTTTTCTTTTTTTTTTCGTTTATTTTAATCACGCGACGCGCCTTAGCTGAATTTCTTCGAAAATTTCAACGAGTCTTCGGAAACGTTCGTCGCGCGTTTATA
This sequence comes from Schlechtendalia chinensis, assembly GCA_019022885.1. Taxonomy (NCBI): domain Eukaryota; kingdom Metazoa; phylum Arthropoda; class Insecta; order Hemiptera; family Aphididae; genus Schlechtendalia; species Schlechtendalia chinensis. Next base: position 53,712,527 of record CM032339.1, read on the forward strand.
TCGCGTTCAAGTCGGGCGCATACGAGTCGTCGTCGTACGTGCGTTTATCATACGAGCACGCCGTTTCGTCTCGTTCAAACTAAATTTAAACTACTTAAATATATATATATATATTTATATATATGTACGCGTTATATATTTAATCGGATTTCGTACCTATACCTTTGTCTCGGGACATTATTATTATACGAACAAACGTGAATCGATTTTAATACGTTCGAATTCAAGAAAACGCGTCTCTGCGCTTGGAAATCATATAATATTATCTTAACTGGCTAATGTGACTGCTCGACTAGATCGCTTTTATTATTATTAAACGAGGCAACTTATGTTTCATAAAACGAGCATGCAATTATTTTCAAGGCCCTAATGCCTTTTGTATTGTTCTTCGACGGGTTTAGCCGGCGAATATTGTCCACTAATTTGGGTAAATACCACATTGAAACACAATGGTATTATTGAGAATCTGTTCAGAATAATTGTCTTCGCTTAAATTCATTATAATTGCAAATCGGCACTTATAATTTCAACGATTTCAATCTTTAACCGCTACACGAAAGGCGGTTAAATTTACACGACAATTGTTTACAAAAATTTACTAATATAGGAGCCACAGATTGTCTCGTCTTTGAAATAAATTCTATCTATGCTATAAATTTACTCTATTTTTTCGAGCGAAACTTAATGAAATAAATTAATAACTTTTATTTCGCTCGGCAACTCTCTTATTGTTAAATTGACAATATTCGTGGTGTATCATGTTGATAACGTTAATCGATATTTCTCATTACATTTTATTTAAATGTATATTTATGAATTCACGCTAATGTCGTCTTTGACGTCCGTTCACTTAGAAAATTCAATAAATTTTTATCCTGATTATATACATTGGTCGGTGGACGTCAAAACGTTATAACGATTATTCAAATCGAACGCACGATAAGTTCGGGGTATTTTCTTCGCACGACCCGTTTAAAATACGTTGTCGGTTTAGAACGCGTGAATATATCGACTAGTATTTTAATTTCTCAACAACGTATACCACGTAACAGGACGAGGTATACGTTATCGATTTTTCGAGAATATAATTATTATGCCATTTAACGTTCAAAAATATTATGAACTGACATTGCCTGTAGCGATGTCGTAATATTAAACGCGTACAACGTTTATGATATGGTGACATTTTTACGACGACCGATTATTTTACAAAACGTTATGAGATTAATTGTCAAACAAAATAATTAAAAATATCAAAGCAGTTCGCGTGGATCGGGTAAAATTGAAACTTTATCGAAGTGTTGTATATTATACGTATAGTAGAGTTTTCTTAACTGTCGGTTGTTTACGAAGACTTAAAAAATACCATCGCTTTCGGTCGCGAACTACTAACCAAACTCTGTCGTTTTTTTCCTCCTCCGACCCAACTATATTTCGAAATTTTCCAACAGTCCTATTTTTAGTTTCAGGCCGAACGTCTCTTCTACGGTTTCCAACTGCACTCATTGTACATTGTTTTTTTTTTTTTTACATTCCCCGCGGGTTTTCTCAAAATAATTAACGACCGAGTTAATTTCATTATTTATATATTGTAATTGTAATCACGTTGATTTTTTTCGGTTTTTCATTCATTATAAAAAAAATAGTGTTAGTCGCTCGGCGACTACGACTTTAATACGCTCGTCAGCGCCGGCATTGCTATTATTAACAAATTATTACGATAATATATTTCATTTTATTTTTATTATTGTCATTATTGTCTTTTGTTTTTTTTTGTGTAGTATTTCCGCTATACACGAAATGACTTTCTCCGCTTTTCGTAATATTTATTTTAATTGCATTTTCTCAACTTCAATATTTCGTTCTCAAAAATCGCACGACAAAGTGGTGTTTGTTTGTTAAAACAAACTATTTCAGTATTTTTATTTAACACTCATTCCTTTCCAGCATTATATAACGCTTAAATCGATATTGAATTATTTGTGTAGTTCGAAAAATACAAAATGAGCTTTTAGGTTGAATTCATTGTGACGGAGAGGGTGGGAAATTCGTCAAGCCGGTTGTCGGATAAATCCTCTTTGTTTTATTGCTGCGAAAAGTCTCTTTTCAATCAAACCATTATTTTGCTTTTAAACAAAATCATAAATATATGTATATTTCTAGAACCATTAAGGAAACTGTTATCTTGCAACAGTTATATTAAAAATACAATACGCCAAATCAAAATTCAGATTATATTTAAAGATTTTATCGTACTTATTTTCAAATGTGTTGTCATAAATGTAGGATATGATTCGTTAATTTAAAAAAACTTAAAACAATAGTCGTATCTGTATCCAATAATAGAAAATAATTATAACAATTATATGTTCATTTTTATTATTTGTTTTTTAATTTTGTTGTATTTTTTTTCACTTTATACTTAACGATGAATTTTAGCCAAAAATGGTAGTAAATAAATAAATTGTATACAACAATTCTAAGTGTTTTAATTTTTCGATTCGCATCGGCTTTATTTAATTTAAATGCATATATATATTTATTTATTTATGTTTAAATATATTTTATGTTATTATTTTAAATTTCAAGTGAAGCGAAAAATGTATTGGTTACAGAATAATGTGATTTTTTTTCGTCGAATACTTTGCTTGGGTAATCTTGATTAGCGAATCTTATCTAGTTGGTATTTTATTTCACACGTATTTCGATTTTTCCTTGATAATTTCATTAGGTGTAATCTAAAACCACCAAAAATTCGTAAATAAAAACTAATTAAATTTCGACATACTCGTTTTGGACCTTGGCCATTTTTGTAACTTGACCGAGCCGATATCCATAGCACTCGTGGCTCACTACATTTGTTTATAGTCGAGGTAGAGTGAAGTTCTAAAAAACTAAAAACAGCAAAATAAAAACAATTTTTGTACACGTTTCTGTGTATACCTGTAAACGGTAGACCCGCAGCGCATTACTGTAACTGAATTGCCTATTCGAAGCACCGCGTGAACGTCAGCTGACAAAATTATGGTAGCTCTTTTGTAGATATTTGCGATAAGTCATAAACGTATTACTTGAGTATAAAAAAAGTTTGCTAGACACCGACAACATTAAGTCTTCGCAAACATGTACCTATAAGCAGTATTGTCATCCTGTTTTTTGCGCGTGTGTAACTGTAAGAAAATTTCGTTGTATGAAAATAAAAATGTTAAAATCGTGCGTTGTCGGCCCTTACGGAGATAACAGCGGTTATTTAATTTTGCATTTGATTAGTCGTGACGTCTTAAAAACGCAGACGTGAACACTCGACAAATCGTCGGTTTTCGATGTAATAAACGAACGGCCCAACTGTAAGTACATTTGAACAGCGAGAACATTTGCAACAGGTATATTAGTCATAATACGCATAAATGTACGATATGTTTTTATTTTCTGTGATCGATATATATTGTTAATGCTCTAAAGACGTTCACGTTTTCGTTATTTTCCTTCCTCGCATACATATTCCTACAGAAAAATATTTCGCATTTAAATTTCTGAATTCAATCGCAATCGATATTTTCCGTATCCGATCGACGAGAAACGTTGCGCCGTAGAACAACAACAACAATAAAACATTCGATCAAGATTAAAACTATACTATACGTGTTATGGATTTATTTTTAATAGACCCAATTGTTTATCTTTGGCGATGACATCGCTGTTGCCGAAAGACCTCGGGGTCGATAGTGGACGTCTGTAAAAAATACGTAATATAAATATTATTCTATCCCGACGTATCGGCTTGATGCCAAAAACAACAGATTGGAACACTTGTTTCGAGTCCATATATCGTCGTGTTGTTTTATATGAATATACACTCGTACACGTGAAGCGGTTGTTGCTCGATTTTGACAGGACTTAAGGTACGCCCGGAAATGTTTTATTATGATTGACATCGAGCGTATACGGCCGGCGCGCGTTGATATTTGGAACGCTCGAGTCCGAAATAAGTTCACGATCGCAAAACACGGATTGCTCGACAGCGTTCCGACCGACTATGTTATTCGGACGTGCGTTTGCACACTATCTCGTTGCATTAACAAGACGGTTTTCATCGTCCAGCCAGCTAAATTATATACAATACGTGGTGCACGATCGTCTCTGGCCGAAACGACGCGTACAATGCTAAACAGACGCGGACCGCGCGCATCGCCTAGTGTTCCGGTAAATATAGTGCCTAGTAGCGAATGGAAATAATAACGCGTTTCGGGTAATACTTTCGAAAACGATTATGATATTCGATACATCATATCTGCATGTCGGCGATAATCGACTCCGAGGTAAAACACGAACATTGTTCCCACGGACAATCACCTTGAGCCGCGTCAAAATTAGAAGCGGCCGTAAAGCGCGCTGTCGAGAACGCGATTTTCGTAACCTGTACACACTGCGGGTGACATATTGTTTGGACTGTAGGGTTAATGATTTATTGAAAATCACGATTGTTCGTAATTCCCGCGTTGCCTTGTAACACATATACGATTGAAAACCGATTTAAGAGAAACGACGTGAAAGAACGTTCGATTCATTAATAACTGTCATTGCAGTTTGTGTTCGCTGCAAACAATAACGTCTAATATTGTTGTTCGGCAATAGTTTTTTGAAATTCGTGTGTTTATAACGATCGAAATGCTATGCGACGACATCCAGATAGAGTTATGTAATCGATCTATCGGTAGACGCCTTAACGGAAAACTCAATGTCGTACGATTTACAACAACGACGTGTTTTTGTTTTCGTTCATTTTCGTCAATAGGCAATATTCATAGGAAAAATCATTAAGTTCTATAACGCGAATACGCGTTCGGACTCGTGGAGGGGTTAGTTGAAAATTCCCGTCACGCCGAAAAACGGCACCGCGAAAATAAACAAATTAGGTGTGTTAGGAGCGAACAACAGTAATAATAGCGAATAACAGAAATGTGAGCAATATCGTAAACGCTGACGGGACGAAGGCACGCGTATGGTATGGCCGTTACGCGGAAAATGCATAAGCACACGAATGAAGAACGAAACAAGAAACGAAACGCCGCGCAAACTAAATTGAATGCCGAAACGGTAAGAATTTTTACGGTGAAAAATGTAAATTCTATTTCGTACTCCGGGGTTATCGGGAGCCGTCGCTATGCCGAGACCGACGAACGTTGACGCATCAAACGCGTTCGGCCACCGAGCGACGTTAAAAGCCACGTTCGAAAACCGACGTGCGCGCAATACGACGGACCGAGGCGAATTCGGAAAACAAATGTAATCCCCCGGAGACTTGAGCGATGCGCGTGAAAACGTGTCGCCGTACGGTAATCGTGACCGTGTCGACGTCGATGAGAGACGGGCGTCTCGCAGCCCGTGTCCGTACTTCTCGTGTTGTTCGCACGCGAGAACGAGTTTCCTACGTTCGCCCGATTGATACGTCGTGTTTTCCGGTTCGAGTGCCTAGTGCCGTTACGTGTGATTTGTCGATTAACGGAATCGATACTCAAGCGTCCGCCGAGAGGTCTCGTGTACGTCGTCGTCCCGACAACGTGCGACGAAACATACGGGGTGATTTCAGCGCGCACTTCGTCGGCCGCACACACGCGTACGTACGAATATAATTCTGTATACGACGTATGGAACAGTTTTCGGATTCCGCTGTTATCGCTACCGTTAAGTGCACCAGAGGATCGTGGCCATTGCATGCGCACACACACACACACAGGTATAGTCGCAGTCGTGATCTCACAGCAATTACCGAACGATAGTGCACACCGTACGCGTGCGCGGGTACGTGGAAAAAAAATAACCATCACGACGCCGTACGCGTATAATGTATTATATGATATTTGTGTATATGGTTTCGAAAGCAAAACGGACGTTACGTTCGTGGCGGACGAGACGCGTGTGATATAACACGCGTTGCCCGGTCGAGAAACGCGTAAACAAACAAATATGTTTTCTTATCAATCGTCGTGTACTACTAAAATAAAAAAAAATAAAAAAAAAAACTACTAACTCCATTAAAAAAAACCGTACCGGTCTTCCGTTATCGAGAAGAAAAACGGAACTGAAAAACACGTCGTAAAACCCAACGAGACGACGATACTACGTACTTCCTCGTCGTACGGTCTAGACATTAGAAAACTAGTTGACGACTTTATTTTTATTCTCTTTCCTACGAAAATAACGCCCGTCCGTGTACGTTATTGTAGTGTGAAACGTTTGACGAGTGGCCGGGAAATTTCGATTAAACAAAAAGAAACCGTAATATTGTATGGCGCACAATAGGTTAGGTACGTTATGCGTAATGCCGCTGTGTGTTTTATTACCGTACATGATGTACGTACAGCTATTACCGTCGAGTATCGCGAGCTATATATACATATTATATTACGCGTGCTCGCGCGTTCACGTTATTCGACGAACTATACGAAATTTCAATTAAAATTAAACTTAAAATAATGCGCACGTGTCGCGTTCTATCAAAATAATACGGTGTGCTGCGTGTGCGTGTGCGTTCACCGAAGACTTACACGACTCCGGAACGATTGTAGCGCGAGTTATTTCGAAATTTTTCGAGTTATTTTCGTACAATTTTCAAACCCCACGATTGCACGTCGTCGCGTGTGCGTACTGGTTATGTATGTGTGTCTCGCCCGAGCATAATTCAATCATTAACGACCGACCGTAAACATTTAGACGAAACGACGCGATTCGGTCGAGAGATAACGAGAGACCGCGAAAACAATTCCTGCAAATTTATTATTATTAACTATTAAAGAATTTTCTCTATAAAATTCGGTTTAAATCGTGTTTTAAAACGGATATCGGGTTCGGTCGAATGATCCGTATACGAAAAAAATAAAAAAATATCCACTCGAACGTTCGAGTGCGCGTTCTTACAAGTGTATACATTTACGAAGTTATTATTGTCTGCAGTTTGATTTTCGAAAGAAATTGTTTTCTCCAATCGTTTATATATATATAAATCTTACCACGTATACGCGTTGTGCAGATGTGGTAAGGTTAGGTGCATAGGGTGGGCGAATCAAATTCAAAGTTTGACAAGTTGTTGAAGGGAGCCGAGTGTATATTTTTAAATGAAAATCTTCTGTATATATATCTATAGAGAATTTTTTTTTCAGTAAATGATATATTAAAATTAGTTTTTTTTTTCAAAGTATACACAGCGTTCTTCTATACAGTCATATTTTAATCAAGCCGCATGTATAAGTTCGACGTGTGTTGTACTAGTGGTGACCAACTGGAAATCATACAGTGCGTGAACTTCGAGTTTTCAAAAATCAAAAGATCAAATACAATGATGAGAAATATGACACTTGTATCTCGAATAAAAATATCAGAATAATAAATTGTAGATGTGTCCTATCGAATTCACCATCGTGAACTTCACAGTTCGTGCAATTCCTACAATGGGCCTTAACTATCCAACGTTTGTCGGCAATTCGTCGAAAAACATTGAACGGCGTAGCACTGACAAGTCCACGAAAGTCGTATTTGTTTCTGTAATCTTGAATTTCGAACTTTTCGACCGCGAGCCCGGCGAGCACACGGTATAAATTGTACTCGAGATGAAAATAACAATCCCGAGTAAAATATTATTTTGAAATCCCTTCGGGAAACGCCGTACGATTTATTGTATTCATAATCAATATTACTCGGAGAATATATATATATATATTGCCGGGTTTACTTCGAAGTTAATTTTTTTATGAGTTTTCGAAATTGAACTTCAAACAATTGACGTTTATTAAGTTGTCCGTACGGTTGCCGTAGCAACGCGATACCTAATCGAATTTTTTTCGTTATGGCAAACCCTTAAATAGCGTTTGCCCAATTTCGGCTGGACCTGCAGCCAAATCGCTCATTCGTCCGCCGTAAACCTTTTCCGCAGTTTCGAACAGTTTGCGAAGACGCGAAACCCTTGTAAAACCGTTTAAGCTTAAAATACGTTTGTGACGTTTCGGACTCGAATACTCTTCGGATCTCCGCGAAGCTATGTGTAATTCCTTTTCCTCCTTATTTCAGGACGGTCGTACATACAGTTCACGAGACGCTCAATACGAATACGGACGGACGGATATGTACGCGCGTCGTTTTATTTTATTTGTGTTTCTAACGACGCGCAGTAGACGCCGTAGCCATTATCCATTTAGGTGTCCCGCGGCAGGACGTTGACGTGTTACTGTTGCAGACGTGCACGCACGACTATTAGAGTGCGGCATGTATTATATTGCACGTGTACACGCACACTATGACATCGAAACGCAAGTGGGCACGTCTGGAAGGTTAGGACGCTCTCATTGTGGACGGAGGGATTGTATTTTTTTTTATCGTCGACCAGCGATATACGACACATAACAGAAAATAATCAACAATTTTATCCCATATACAACTGTTATTAACATTGAAGAATTACCATGCTGTATTTTTCATATGAATTTGAACCCGAAACATTGTACATTTTACAAAGTTTTCGCATTAAGAAAATGGTTTGTAAATAATATTTAAAACAAATATATATATTTTTTTTGTAACTGAATGTATTTTAATTATTTTTATATCCACATATATATTCATACAAATGAAGTATTACATTATGAATTATATTAAAAAAAAATGTGTGTGTGAGTAAATAAGAACCATATCAATTATAATAATAGTTATAACTTACAATAGTGTAGATCAATAAATGTAATTACGGTAATACAGTATGTATATATTAAAAAATATATTTTATAAGTCACGATTATTTAACTGCCTCGGCTTTCAGTAGCTCTGCTTCCAACGATTCCACTTCACTTTAATGTATAAAACAATTTTAACATTAGTTAAATATCTTATAATAAACATTTTTTTAATTTAAACTTACTCAATTTTATAATGACCATAAGCTAATGTATGAATTTGATCTTCCAAAACGAATCGCTTGTCATCTGTACGATTCAGAGCTAATTTCGTTAGTGATACAGTCTTTATATTGTGATGAAAGGATCTAAATAAAGTCATATCCCTGTACGCTGAGTAGGTTAAGTTAGACTCATTTATCCTGAGACCTTGGAAAAGACAGCGTTTATGATCTTCGAGTGTTAGTTTATTTTTTCCTTTTTCTCTAGATGCCCCCTTCGCTTTAATAATTTCTTCACCACTCAGATTAAATCCATACGATTTAGCTCGCAAAGCAACTTGCTCCCATATAGATTTACCACCGGTCTCATCCGTAAAAGTTCCAGGCACCTTTTTTCTCTCTGTTCGAAAACAAGGATGAGTATACGGGAAATTAGATGTGTCTAGTTGTTCAAGTAAACCTGGTTTCCTTAGAATATCATCGTAAAAATCTTTTGTTTGTATTGAATACATCAATGAATCTAAAAAAGAAAAAAAATTATGTATATATATATTAATATAATGTATTTACATGTATATTTACCAGTATCCATGTATAAAAGTTGAATTTTATCATTATATTACTTCTTCATTACATTGTAGTGAAAATTATACATTAGTGTTTTTGATATATCTAGAATCGATAAACCCACATATATTGGTTTGTTAAAAGTATGCAGATCTACATTTAAATGAACGGCGCAGAGATTTTCGTTATAGATCGTTGTAGATTTGAAATTAGGTTTGTTGATTAATTTTATAAACCTTTTCTGATCTGAAACAAGCTCCATTTTCATTCTCTTTCGAACATTCTCCATAGTTTTACCTAAAATACAGTATATTTTAGTAATTTGTAACCTTAAAATAAATAAATAAAAGTAATACCAAAAACACTATTAATCATCAGTTTCAAGAAATTTTTTTGAAAATCATTCGTAGCCATTTTTCGCATTTTTGTATTTAATTCTATATAACTGGCTAACCAAGGCGATTGATTAAACTTTAATATTTTGTGTACCTTTAATAACAATAATATTAACAGTTATAAAGAATATTATATATAATTTTATTTTTACTTTATTCAATATTAAACCAGCGTTCAAAGCTTGTATTAACGTCGTGTGGTGAACTATATAATTTGTTTTTGATTGAAGTGTAGTTAAAAGCTTTGGAATTTTAGAACCTGGTGGAATACTTCTTTCCGGTAAATACGGTAAATCGTTGTGTAAATCATGAAAATTTAATGGGTATAACATATCAACTTCTAGAAACATTCCATTCGGGGATTCATTAGAGAAAGTGCGCAACATATTTGTTATATTTTGCACACTTAGGTCACCACTATACCATTGGAAACTGTTCTCCGGTAAAAATTTACTCATTGCCCATCCATAACTGAAAAAATACATTTATTATATTAAAATCATAAAAGTGTATGAATGAATATTATTATTAATAACCATTAATTAATTAATTTTTGGTTATCTAGAATTTTCGGAGAAATACCGAAAACATTACAAATTATAAAACGTTTCTATATTCGATAAAGACCGAATTATACGATAAACTAAATTACTGCGAGAGTCTTCACCGGATAAAATATAATTTGAAAGTGGAGGCTACGTACAATATACCCGATGTGGAATCGTCTCTCGAGAATAGAGCGTTTAAAACGTCGGCTAGAGAGGTTTTTACTGTTTGTGATATTGATACAATGCTCGATGAGGATTTCTCATTACTTTTGACCGAGGAAGACTCGTATACGAGGAAAGGTAGCGGATTCACTTTAACGTGTATCGATGGTCTATTGCTAGGTGTGTACAAGTACACTCCTTTGGGCGGGTCTTCATACATTCCGTTACCAAAAAGCATAACAGCGAAAAAGGCCGTAATAAACCCACAGAACAATGATCAACAATGTTTCAAGTGGGCAATTATAGTCAAACATGTCATAGAGATAAATAAAGTCCGTGTAGGAGAAAACTATACGGTACATGAAAATAAATATAATTTTACGGGACTTACTATCCCAACACCCTTGGCGGAAATCGATCTATTCGAAAAGCGAAACCCTGAAGTCTCGGTTAATATTTACGGAGTAAAAAATTCTAAAAAAGATAAACAAGATATTGTATATCCCCTTAGAGTTGTTGGCGAAGAAAAATCTGACCGTTTTGATCTGCTATATATCACAGATAATGAAAAATCGCATTTTACGTATATAGAGAATTTTTCGCGGCTCGTTTGAAGCCAAAAAACTCTACACAAAGATCGTATATTTATGTGTAAACGATGCTTCACGGGCTTTGATAACCGCCCGAAAAAATTCAAACTCCACGGACAGGCCGCCCTCGACGAGCATAAACGTATCTGTGGTCCTCATAAGCCAATATTGCCTATCATGCCCAAAGAGGGTGAAACAGTAAAATTCGAATCTTGGAGGAAAACTGTACGACATCCATTTGTTATATATGCCGATTTCGAGACATTGTTGGTAAAGTCGATAAAACAAATGGGGATAAATACAGAGGCATTTCAAGATCATCAACCGATGAGTTATGGGTTCCTAGTAAAAGCTGCAGATAATGTGCCTATAGAGTTGCTAGAAGAATTCGGTATACCAACCCAACCGATAATATTCCGAGGATCGGAAGAGTCTGATAATGTAGCGCAATCATTTGTTTTTTAAACATGGCCGATATTGCTAATAAAATATATAATCTCTTAAAAACAAACGTGTCGATTATTATGAACGAAGAACAACGTAAAATACATGAAGAAAAAGCCGAGTGTGATTTGTGCAAGTCTGGGTTTACAAACGAGAATAAAAAAATAGCCGACCACGATCATTTGTCCGGTAAATTTAGGTTTACTCTGTGCAACACGTGTAACCTTAAATTGCGAAAATCCAATTTCGTGCCATGCTTTATACATAATTTGTCCAACTACGACGCGCATTTTATTGTAACCGAGTTGGGGTATGACACCGAAACTATAACGGTTATACCGAATAGCGAAGAAAAGTATATATTTTTTTCGAAAAGGATACATTCCGACTTCTCTATAAAGTTTATCGATACGTTTCGGTTCATGTCCTCAAGCCTGACGACACGTGCTTCCAACTTAGTTTCTCCAGATTTGTCAAAGTTTCGTGAAACTTCAAAAGTATTCAACACCGAAGATTTACCGCTGGTCACACGAAAAGGTGTTTACCCATACGAGTACACGGATAGTTGGGCTAGACTAGAGGAAACGCGTTTACCAACAAAAGATAAGTTTTACAGCACACTTGGAGAAAAGGATATAACCACAGAAGAGTACGAACACGCGCTTAAAGTCTGGGAGTACTTTAGATGTCGGTCTTTGGGTGAATATTCGGATTTATATCTGAAAATTGACGTTCTTCTACTGGCCGATGTGTTCGAGAACTTCCGCGACATTTGTTTACAAACGTACAATCTCGACCCGGCGTATTATTATACGGCACCAGGGTTTAGTTTTGATTGTGTGCTCAAGTACACACAGATGAAACTGGAACTATTGAACGACTACGACATGTTGATAATGATCGAAAAAGGTAAAATATATTAATATTATCATAAAACTTATATCTAATAAATTATATTATAGGAATACGTGGTGCAGGTCAGCATGCGGTATGCTAAGGCAAATAATTATACAACACCAGACTTTGACAATGAAAAACCAAAATCATTAATTATATTAATTAATATATCAAGATTGTAAGTATTTCACATATTTTACAAGTATAAATATTTAAAATTAATTCATTTTTAGGTAACAATTTATACGGGTGGGCCATGTCGCAGTATATGCCGTACGGTGGATTCAAGTGGATTGAACCGACGATCGACGGCTTAAACACATTAACGGATACGTCACCTATCGGACGTATATACGAGGTCGATATAACATACCCAAATTATTTGCATGACGATCACAGTGATCTACCATTCCTCCCATGTAACGAAACGCCACCGGATTCAAAAGTTAAAAAACTCATGGCTACGTTGGAACGTAAAGAACGGTATATCGTTCACTATCGGAATCTTCAACAGGCCATCAAGCACGGGCTGATTGTTGAAAAAGTAATTTATTTTAAATATTATTATAAAATTATTATTATTATTAATATTAAATGTTAGGTGCATAGAGTTTTGCAATTCAACCAGTCGGCGTGGTTAGCTCAGTACATTAGTATGAATACAGAAATGAGGAAGAAAGCTGTAAATAATTTCGAAAAGGATTTTTATAAATTGATGAACAATGCGGTATTTGGTATGAAACAATTATTATTATTGTTATCATTATTATTATAATTATTATTATTTTAGGGAAAACGATGGAATCGGTGAGAAGACGAATAACTATGGAGTTGGTGTCTTCTGAAAAAAGAATGCGAAAACTTATTAATCGTCCGACATTTAAACATTGTACGACATATAACGACAACTTGTCGGCAGTCGCGCTACATAATAAAATTATTAAATTCGACAAACCTATTTACATTGGTTTTGCTGTGTTGGACATTTCGAAAACGTTAATGTATGACTATCATTATTCCACGATGAAACAACATTACAAGAATAATATTAATCTCATGTACACAGATACAGGTATATTTAGTTATTATATTTACTACATGTTTATAATATCATATTAATTATTTTAGATTCGCTGATATATTACATACAAACAGATGATTTTTACAAGGATCTGCAAGAAAATTCAAACCTACTAGACCGTATGGACACTTCTAACCTCCCCCGAGACCACCCATGCTATATAGCAGAACGTAAGAAAATACCCGTATTGTTTTCCGACGAGACGGACGGTCGTACAATGTATGAATTCATCGCGCTCCGGGTTAAGTCTTACGCGTACATTATTGAAGGTATGGAGAAAATCACAGCTAAAGGAATTCGAAGACATGTGGTCAAAAATCATATGACGTTCGACCATCACAAGAAATGTTTATTTGCTCCTGATGATAACGAGTACCCTGCATACACCACTAATATTTCGATACGATCATATAAACACCAAGTAAAGACTGTTAAATGTACAAAATTAACATACAACAGTATTGACGACAAACGGGTTACGTTTAAAAACCACATTCAATCAGTTCCGTATGGTCACTACAGAATTGCAGGAGTTATTGATTATTTTTTTGTCATACGGAATTTTTACATTATTTTTGTTATTTTACAGTGAATTAATCGAAGCCGGTAATATCTAATGGTTCAAGTCGGGGAAAAACAAATATATATTAATTAGTTTTATAATCATTGTAAATAAAGTGATTTATAAACAAAATACACGTGTTTAATTTGTAAATGTTAACCTCGATAAAATGTTTTATCAAAGTCGGTGGATATAGACCAATTCAGAGAAAACAATTATTTTTATAATCACTGTAAATATTTAATCTATACATATAACCAATAAATAATAACATTTATAATTGTTAAAGACAAAAATGTTTTTATTCGAAAAAAAAATTAAATATTATTTACGAACCATTTTCTTAATGCAAAAACTTTATAAAATGTACAATGTTTTGGGTTTAAATTCATATGAAAAATACAACAAGGTAATGTGTCTTCAACACATAGTTGATCTAAACGTGGACACCCGAGTCCTTCGATGTTGATAACAGTTACATGTGGAATAAAGTTATTACGTTGTTTCAATACAACTAATGACGGGTTTCCGTCGGCTTGTATAGGTGTTAACAACTTTAGTATAAAGATAATATAGATAATAATCGACACGTTTGTTTTTAAGAGATTATATATTTTATTAGCAATATCGGCCATGTTTAAAAAACAAATGATTGCGCTACATTATCAGACTCTTCCGATCCTCGGAATATTATCGGTTGGGTTGGTATACCGAATTCTTCTAGCAACTCTATAGGCACATTATCTGCAGCTTTTACTAGGAACCCATAACTCATCGGTTGATGATCTTGAAATGCCTCTGTATTTATCCCCATTTGTTTTATCGACTTTACCAACAATGTCTCGAAATCGGCATATATAACAAATGGATGTCGTACAGTTTTCCTCCAAGATTCGAATTTTACTGTTTCACCCTCTTTGGGCATGATAGGCAATATTGGCTTATGAGGACCACAGATACGT
Source organism: Schlechtendalia chinensis (assembly GCA_019022885.1). NCBI lineage: Eukaryota > Metazoa > Arthropoda > Insecta > Hemiptera > Aphididae > Schlechtendalia > Schlechtendalia chinensis. Next base: position 53,727,619 of record CM032339.1, read on the forward strand.
TTATGCTCGTCGAGGGCGGCCTGTCCGTGGAGTTTGAATTTTTTCGGGCGGTTATCAAAGCCCGTGAAGCATCGTTTACACATAAATATACGATCTTTGTGTAGAGTTTTTTGGCTTCAAACGAGCCGCGAAAAATTCTCTATATACGTAAAATGCGATTTTTCATTATCTGTGATATATAGCAGATCAAAACGGTCAGATTTTTCTTCGCCAACAACTCTAAGGGGATATACAATATCTTGTTTATCTTTTTTAGAATTTTTTACTCCGTAAATATTAACCGAGACTTCAGGGTTTCGCTTTTCGAATAGATCGATTTCCGCCAAGGGTGTTGGGATAGTAAGTCCCGTAAAATTATATTTATTTTCATGTACCGTATAGTTTTCTCCTACACGGACTTTATTTATCTCTATGACATGTTTGACTATAATTGCCCACTTGAAACATTGTTGATCATTGTTCTGTGGGTTTATTACGGCCTTTTTCGCTGTTATGCTTTTTGGTAACGGAATGTATGAAGACCCGCCCAAAGGAGTGTACTTGTACACACCTAGCAATAGACCATCGATACACGTTAAAGTGAATCCGCTACCTTTCCTCGTATACGAGTCTTCCTCGGTCAAAAGTAATGAGAAATCCTCATCGAGCATTGTATCAATATCACAAACAGTAAAAACCTCTCTAGCCGACGTTTTAAACGCTCTATTCTCGAGAGACGATTCCACATCGGGTATATTGTACGTAGCCTCCACTTTCAAATTATATTTTATCCGGTGAAGACTCTCGCAGTAATTTAGTTTATCGTATAATTCGGTCTTTATCGAATATAGAAACGATTTATAATTTGTAATGTTTTCGGTATTTCTCCGAAAATTCTAGATAACCAAAAATTAATAATGGTGATCGATCACATTTAGGAGAACAGCAACCACCTCACCTCCAAAACCGATTATCGGAAATTGAGCAGGAGGTCAGGAAAACAAGGTTAGCTACTCCTATGTTGATTCCCACACACGAAACAGAGAGAACAAGGACCAATCAACCGTTAATGCATAGCACAAGGAGGGATCAAGAGGAACCAAAAATTGCGAGTCACAGGGAAAACGATTTCACAGTCGATTCCGGACACGCTACTGGATGCGATAATCGTCATATCGATAGACCAAATCGCACTGTTCAGTTTTCGAACTCGAGCGAAACGATCATGTGTTCGAACTCGGCTATTGAAACCATTACAAAACATTCGATGCTTATTCCAATTCAGGACTTAAAAACTGCTAGAGCTTCACTATCTCAGTTTTCTGGTAGAAAGGAAGAAGTACCCATAAGATTTATCGTAAATTCGGAAAGTATTTTGCGTCAAGCAAATATACATAAATCTGCCTGGGTTAGGATAATGGAATCACAGCTGACGGGAAATGCTGCCGAGTGGTGGAAAACCATTAAGGCACTGGATTTATCGTGGTCCGAATTTAAAAGCGAGTTCGCTGAAAAATTCGATAACCCAGATATCCAATCCCGCCTCCGCGCAGAAATCGTGTCAGTACGACAAGGTACAAACCAACGACTGACCGATTTCGTGTTGGAGAAAAATCAGCTGTAGCGTCGGGTACAAACTGGCCTCTCCGAGTCACAGATAGTTAGTACTGTCGTTGGGCTCATGAGAGAAGAGTTTCGTATCCATGCGAGATTACAGAATCCCGCAACATTTTTGGATCTTAGGCGAATAGCTGGAGTTCTTGATATTTCTTCAGATACAAGAACTGATATGCAAAACTATCAAAACCAGCCCGCGAGATTTTAATATGTTGATACAAAAAAAACTTCTCCCGTACCAATAGTCAAACTGAAACTTGATCAGAAGGTAGTCCGTAAACCATCTCTCCCATGTAAGCATTGTAAAGGACCACATTGGAATAACGAATGTCCCAACAAGCTTTCGGGAAATGGACCGAACCCCGGCGGAGCTTAGTCCACTCCACGGGTTCATCACAAATTTCTGACGACACGTGTCAAATCCCTCTTTTATTAGCTCTTAGTTTTGAAAATGTATCACATGAATCGACTAAAGTAGCTGTAGAAGAACAGGGTCAGATAAGTGTCGAATACTCGAAAAACAAATTCTTGGAAAAGTCATCAGTAGAAATGCCATTAAATAAGATATGTGGGACCAGCATTTATAAATCTTTACCTGAACACACATCATTTCATTCATCGGATGTTGGTACTAGTCACCCAACATCCAACATTCATGTTCAGGATAAAGTATCAAAAATAAATGACCTAAATCATATTTTAGATGACACTACTATCTGTTTCGGAAATCCAAACATTTCTAACCATAAAAATTTAGCATTTGAGGATAAATCTGGTGCTAGCTCTGATAATCTTGAACAAAGATCAACTAGTCACTTAGAACCCACAAAACTAATTTTAAACGAAATGTTATTAGGAGCCAAACAGAATCAGAATGACCATGACATAAAATATGACGGTAGCTTAGAGAAACACAAGGACGACAACATTACAGACACAGTTAAATTATCACCCCATAAACAATCAATTGTCTCTATTGAGAACCCCGATAGTTTTGGATGTGCAGCTGTGAGAACTGTAAGTAACAAAACACCGACAAAAATATCGACTCCATCTATTGAGTTGGAGTTTGACACGGGTTTTGTTACCGCCTTGTTAGATTCTCAAGCACAAAAGTCGTATGTCAGACCAGAAATTTCTACGAAATTCGGAAAAATTGTGAAAGGACCATTATCATCTGTACGAATGGCCGATGGTCACACTCAAATCATAAGTGGTCACGCGGCATTCGAAGCTCAAATCACAGATGTTTCGATAACATTCAACGCTGCGATTTTAGATAACCTGTATTGTGAGATTCTTTTAGGACACGATTTTCTTGTAGAAAATGAAGTCTCATGGGATTACGTATCAGGAATGATATACTTAGGTACCTCCAAGCGAACATCAGTCTGCTGGATGGGACCTAAGTCAAACCAGGAGTTAGGTAATCTCGACTTTTCTGACAATCAAATTTCGAGTGATCCTATCGTCAAAGAAAAACTAATGAAAATACTTAAAAAGTATCCAGAAGTTTTCAATGGGACGATAGGCCACACAAAATTGATTGATCATGAAATTAGACTCAAAGTTCCAACACCGATTACCCTTAATCCTTATCCGTACCCAGCTGAAAAGCAAAAGGTTATAAACGAAATGTTAAGTGATATGGAGGAACAGGGTCTAATTGAACCGAGTACCTCACCCTGGGCAGCTCCTATAGTTTTAGCGAAAAAGAAAGACGGAACATACCGCCTTTGCGTTGACTATAGGCGACTAAACGAAGTGACGGAATCCGATGCTTACCCCATGCCAAATCTAAATGACATGATAAGAAATATGAGAGGTGCGACAATATTCAGTATTTTAGATCTAAAATCTGGATATTGGCAGGTCTCTTTAAATCATAGTTCTAGGAAAAATTCGGCATTCCGTACACGTAGAGGCCTCTATCAATTCAGAGTTCTCCCGTTTGGTCTTAAAAACTCACCTGTGACTTTTGTGAGACTCATGAACGAGGTTTTAAGAGGATACTCAAATGATTTTGTTCAGGTGTACCTGGATGATATAGTAATATATTCCGAAACACTGGACAACCATCTAATACACTTAACCAAGGTTCTCGAGCGCTTAAGTATACATGGGTTGACATGTCATCCAAAGAAATGCATATTAGAAACTACCGAAATCTCATTTCTTGGACATTTAGTGGATTCAGAGGGAATTGGAAAACAACCCGAAAAGCTTAAAGCAATCAAGGACTTTCCAATACCCGGTCGAATTAAGGAGCTTCGTAAATTTTTAGGTGTTTGTAATTGGTATAGTCAGTTTGTAGATAACTACGCTGACACCATAGCGCCTCTAACAAATTTATTGAAACAGGGAACCAAATGGCGATGGACACAGACCGAACAGACTGCATTTGATACCATTAAAAATGCCTTGTACGAGTCCCCAAAGCTAAGTTCTCCCGACTACAGTAGACCTTTTTGTCTCCAAACCGACGCTAGCGAAATAGATTAGGAGCTGTTCTTTTTCAACGGGGTGACAGACCGAAGGAAAGACGGATAATCGCCTACGCTAGCAAAAAGTTAAGCGAGACGCAAAAAAGGTATGCAGCCGTCGAAAGAGAGTGTTTGGCAGTGGTTTGGGATGTGGACAAGTTTCGTCCATATCTCGAACCTGGACCCTTTGAGCTGCTTACCGACAATTCAGCATTGACTTGGTTGCATAAGACCAAAGACCAAAAGTCAAAACTAACCAGATGGGCGTTACAATTAGGTAACTTAAATTACAAAACGACGCATATATCAGGATGTCTTAATGAGGCCCCAGATATGCTGTCACGTAGCCCATCGGATGGTCCACCAGTCAATGATGACATGCTCGAAGAGAACCTACTCGGAGTGCCAACATCGTTACATCACAAGACACATGGCACTTTCGATAGACTATTCTCTTTGATAGGCAATAGGGAGGAAACTAACGATATTCCATTTTCCGAAGAAATGTTGAAAGGTTGGCAATCGAGTGATCAATATGTCAGTTCCATAATGGATAACATAAACGCCGATTGTCCAGCCAACAACACACGGAGAGAAAAAGCACAACAAAAAGCATATGCTATTGTTGAAGGTCTTTTAAGGAAAAATATCGATTACGTTTCTCCTCCCCCAATCGTGGTACCTTTGGATAAATCAAATTATATCTTAAGGAGGTACCATGACCACACCCTGGCTGGTCATCCAGGGTGGAAGGAAACATTCAGGGCTATTTGAAAACGGTTTTACTGGAAGGGGGTGCGAGAAAAGGTGAGGAAATATGTTGGAGCATGCCACATATGCACCTGTACTAAGCCCCTACATTCCAAAACAGAAGACCCCATGAGGTCTAGAAAACCGCGACAGCCCTGGGAGGTCATTAGTATTGATTTAATGGGTCCCTACCCGCGCACAGGGAGGGGAAAAACATACATACTAGTGGCCACTGACTGTTTCAGTAGATGGGGAGCTTCCACTAAGACGATAGTACAGACACTCGAACGAGAATTCTTTTCTCGTTTTGGGTATCCTCGAGTGTGTCTCACATACAACGGGACTCAGTTTATTTCTAAGGAAATGCTCAGAGCACTCGACCGATTGGTGGCGGAGGGGTGGACGACTCCGGTTTAACACCCTAGAGCAAACCCCGTCGAACGTCGGAACCAAGAGTTGAAAAAAGGCCGGAGACGACCTCGAGGAAGAAATTACCGCCTTCCTCGACCTACCCCCGACTCCTTAACCCATCCAACTCTGGATCGGGAGAATCTCTTACCGAGGTTATACGAATCCGGTTCTATCGAACTCGATAGAGCCAAGCGAGTAACCCTGAAGCCCGCTGACTCTATCATTAGAGTCAGCGATACATTTAAGAGATAACCCGGTTTCGCAATCCTCCACGCTTCTATACGATATCGCGTCCCGGTTGGACAGTTTGGGAGGGGAGAGTTGACACGGCTCGTGTATGTGTAAACGAATCGTTTACACCACCGAGCCGATATTTATCAACTGTCCATCCTTTTCCGCAAGTAACGCTGAACGAAAATACTTTACCGCCGTAAATACATTACGTGCGATCATAAGGTATTTTCGCCACCGGTACGCCGACGTAACAGATAGCGAAATATTTCTATTTATAATAATACGATTTCGCGATATGGTAATTAAGCATCAGCTATTGATTACCCGCAAATCGTATTTGGGTATTATAAATAGGAATATTATATTAATTAAAAATATGATTTCCTACGAACGACGACGATTTGGATATGTCGAACCGATATACTCGTCCAGTACGTTCGTAGCCGTATTAACGCGCACATTTGACATTTACGGGAAGTCAGATGTTTTCTGTTTTTACATTTTGTTGTTTTAGTTGTATAAAAATATATAGTAATTTGTAACGCGTACCCTTCTTGTCACTGTTTATTTTATATAACTACTCAACGGTATTTCCTGCCATCCTTACAACCCGTTACAACGTACCCGTCGCGTGTTGGGGTCGATGATGACATATGCGTTTTTAGCTTTAATTTCAAACACTTCGTATGGTCCTTCATATAATACATAAAATTTTTGACGATCATGTCACGCCTTTCGCCTTTCAGACTTCAAAAGTTGTACCTCACGTGCCATGATCCACTTCGTTCTTAGAGCCAATGGATTGCGAACTGGAAATGGAATGGATGGATCAAATGGGTTATATCGTTCTTCGTTTAAGAACAACTCTTGGAGTGTATATAATATATATATATCTTATCTCGTATTACAATTCGAGCTCGTACAAAATAAAAAAAAAAAAAAATTCAAAAACGAATATGCCGACGATTTTACAGATTTTTTTTTTCTATTATTATTTTGCGACTTACCGGTTGTTTTGAATTATTTACGTTTAAGGGACATACCGAGAAAAATATACGTATGAAAAACGCGTGAAACGAAATATCGACTAAATACAATTTAGACGTTACACGAGCACCCTAAATATTGGAAAACCAAAAAATAATAATAATAATAATAATAACACATCGTTATAAAAACAGTACATTCTTCGTTTCACTAAAGATCGACAAAAACCAATAACATCATTTTCCGAGATGTAGAATTTTTTACAATGATGTTTCGCCTTACAAAACGACGTATAATACACAAAAAAATAATATTAATATATGTTTTGAATTTTTTCCTCTCTACCCCCTACTACCCCCCCCCCCATCCACGGTATAATATATGATTACGATTACGACAAAACGTTTATTGCATGTTTATGGTTTCGGGTGTATATTCATGCGAACAAAAAGAGAATGGAAAAAATAAAAATGTAATGAATTATAATAAAGAACAAAATTAATTATATCTGTATAAATAAATAAACATACGAACTAAGAGCATGCAATTATGTATATCACAATCAAAATATTCGTACTAGCCAAGATCCATTAAACATTTACATACGTGAAGTCAATCCGTATGCGTGCCTCCAGACATCACCCAGGTGATGTTACCCGGGGTTGGAAATGTCTCGCCTACTCCGCCATAATATACATATATATAGTGGTGCACAATGAAAGAAAACCGTCGGTTTGTCTGGGTGAAGGTCCGTACGAGGGGCACGACATCCCAGGAATGACTTCATGCAAGAAAATCGACGTACGCCGACCGGTCGTTATCGGACCTTGGACCGGTAATCTTTTATTTGATAATTAATTTATTAATTTGATCGTCACAGAAACCCCCCTGTAGAAATCGAAAACCTTATGAAGGGAGAGGTTTCTACATAAGAGGAACAAATTAATAGGTGTACCCCAGTGGGATAACAAAACATATGAAAAAAAACAAAAAATAAGATTAACAATGTGAAGATCATGCAGAAATAAACTTACAGGTAATATAACAATATAAACATGCAAGAGACTGAGGAAACTCAAAATAAATAAATAATAATTAAGATATACGTCTTCATTGTGGTGCTTGGGACACTGCAGCAGCTTCGGCTTGTTGAAGAGAATCCATGATGGATACATGATAACGGCGTAAATGGATCACATTGTAACTTCCAATGACACGTAAGGTATCGATGTCTGCGACCGTATACACATTCTGAGCCGGACATGCAATTATTTTGTATGGTCCGTTATACAACAAAAAAACTTATGAATGACTTGATACACCGCAGAACTTAACGAGTGGGTTCGTACAAGTACTAAATCTCCATTATCAAAAGAAATAGCACGTCCCTTGTTGTCGTGTCGGAGTTTTCGTTTTTCCGACAAACTCAATTGGATTTCCCGGGCCATTGTGAACTTAGTTGTTTGTTCCAGTGGGACTCGAAAAGGAAATTTGACAACAGAGCTAAATGGATTATATTTCTCAACCGACAAAAACAATTCTTGGGGCGTACACCCAGTTGCTTTATGAACGGTATTGTTTAATACCCATTCTATGTAAGTGATGCACCGGGGCCATTCCGTATATTCTTGGTGACAGTACGTACGAAACATGCGTCCGAGTTCTCTCATGACCCTTTCTGCCGGATTCGATTGCGGGTGATATACGGAGGTCATAGTGGGTGAAACTCCAGCCTCGGACAGTCGAGACTGCCAAACCTTGCTGGTGAACTGTCTACCATGGTCGGCAACAATACAACGAGGTGTCCCATAAGTTGGGATGTAGTCATTAATCATCCTATTGGTCACAGACACTGCGGTTGCTTTCTTAATCGGATAAAGTCGAACAAACCGGGAGAAGTTATCCAGAACTACGAAAACATATTTGACACCATTCCATCCGAATGGGAGAGGTCCGTATAAGTCGACTAATGTACGGCCAAGTGGTACCTCTGCCAAAATAGATTTCATCACGCCTTCGACTCGTTGCGTAGAAGTTTTTGCTCGTTGACAAACATCGCAGGATCGTACAGTTTCCCGTATCCGCGCTTGCATCTTCTTAAAGAAACAAAATTCGCGTATGGCCAAAATACATTTCTTAGGACCAACGTGACCGAAATGAAGATGCACACAACTTATTAACTCGTCGACACGTCCCTCAGGAACACACACCAACCATTGATCGCTCGTAATATTCCGACGGTAAAATAAAACACCTTCAAAGACACAATAATATTTATGAATTTGAGATTCATTAATAGATGGCCTCGACAAAACTTCCTGGATCTTGTTTAAGTCTGGATCTAAGGATTGAGACGAAAGGATGAATCCAAACGTTTTGACTTGTTTCTGGTATTCTGAGACGAATCTCCGGGACGTGGAGATCGATAAACAGGGTGATGTAACCGATATTGTGGTGTCTTCATTACGACCGATGGGATTACGAGAAAGAACATCAACAACATTCTCAGTTCCAGGAATATATTTGACGTCAAGATTGAATTCTTGTAGTAATAAAGTCCATCGAGTGAGCCTGGCATTTCGTAGACGACAGTGGAAAAGGAACGTCAACGCTTGATAGTCAGTTAGCACAGTAATGGGATATCCCAGAATGAACACTCTAAATTTGTCACAAGCGAAAACTATAGATAATAGTTCAATCTCAGTGATTGAATAGTTTCTTTCGGCTGTATTCAATGTCCGGCTGGCGAAAGAGATTGTGTGGCGTTCATTATGATCACCCAATTGGAATAGTTCAGCGCCAAGACCGAGTTTACTAGCGTCTGTTTGCAAATAAAACCGTCGATCAAAATGGGGATGACATAAGTAGCGTTCAGTAAAAGCTTCCTTAACTGCATTAAATTTTCATAATTCTTCTTCTCCAAAACGCCACGAGTGTTCCTTCTTGAGTAAGTCAATGAGTGAACCTATTGTAGCAGCATGGTTACTCGCGAACTTTCGGTAGAAATTAACAAATCCCACGAACGATTTCAACTCCTTTTTATTCCGTGGTATTGGAAAATCGTGAATGGCTGATAGCTTTTCCGGATCCATAGACATTCCCTGAGAGGTTATAATATGTCCCAGAAACTTCACCCGTTGTCGTAGAAACTTACACTTTGATAGTTTGAGCGACATACCGGCAGAACGAATTTTAACGAACAGTGATTTGAGACGTCGAATATGCGTTACAAAGGAAGTAGATGAAACCATAAGATCGTCGACATAGACATGCAAGTCATCGGTAAAATCATTCTGATCCCCGTCGTTCGTTAGGTTCAACATGCCTTCTAAGGCTTTTCCGAATGCAGTGTTCGATATATTCAAACCGAATGGCACCACACGAAACTGATAGGTCCTTCCGTCATGTACAAACGCGGTAAACTTACGCACGTCAGTGTGGAGAGCAACTTGCCAATAACCGGCGGTAAAATCGAAGCTCGAGAATATAGTCTTTCCGCCAAATCGTACCAAAAGTTCGTTTAACGGTGGCGACGAGTCCCGCATCGGTACAATAAGACGGTTGATCCGCCGAGCATCGAGACAGAGTCTTACGGACCCATCAGGCTTTCCGACACAAATGATTGGGTTTGAATAGGGTGAGGTGCATCGTTCGATTACCCCCCATTCGAGCATCCGATTCAACTCAATCAAAACAGCTGGACGCTTACTGAAAGGAATAGGATACAGTTTAACCTTAAAGGGGACATCCGCTGTGACCTCAAAATGACACGTATAAAGATTGTTTACCCCAGGACGGTCGTTAAAGATATCGCGAAAATCCAGTAGCAAATGTATGAGTTTCAGGCGTTCTTCTCGTGTTATATCATGGCATCCGCAACTTGCTCTGCAAATTGTTCTTCGGAGGGAGTCGAACATATCTGTTTATGATCAATAGAATATAATGCTTGATTCTGACAATGACCAGCAATTGCGTATTTATCATAATTTGCTACACTAGCTAAACAATGTTCCAAGGCATTGCGAACACAGGTTGTGGTAACACAATGTATTTTTATCCGAGTAAGCTGAGTCGACGGAACAGGCCCCGGGTCCTCTTGAAACGGACACGACCTCATCCATCGCGGAAATTCGACTTGCGATGTTGAGTAGTTTAAAACAGCACCATGTTGGGTCAACCAATCATCACCTAAAATAATGGGAGTTGCAAGATGTGGTACTACAAGGAAAATGCCCGGAGCATCATGTCCTAATAGTTTGAGCGGCAAAAAAACTTGTTTCGATATTTTGCGACTTCGACCAGTAACCGGAAGTATCGACAAAGAATTTGGCGTAAGGGCACTGGTACGAATTTTCGAGAAGAATTCCTCTGATATCGCTGAGATCGACACCCCTGAGTTTAGCAATGCAGAACGGTTAATATCGAAAATAGCAACTCGGACTTCCGGTCGTCGTGGTAACTGTAATGGTGATTCATGGGTGGTTGGAAATAATTGATTGCAGGGTAATTTATTCTGGCTCTCGTCACATGCTGCAATCACGCGTGAGGCACTTCCGCGTTTCCCGAAACATCAAATTGGTGTATAGGTTGTCCAACTGCTTCCGCGGGCAGAGATGTATTGGGCGGAAATCGGTTGTTGCCACGGTAATCCTTGCGATAATTGGAACGACCGCCACGGTCGTTGGATGAGGGGTTTTGTACCGGTAGCCGTTGGGGACGGTCCTCACTTTGTTGAGAGTCACAGAATGACGCAGATTCTTCGAACTCCGACAAGATTATTAACAGCTCGTTCGTAGATTTTGGCGCTCGACCCCTGATTGCCATACTGAGTGGAGCCGGATAGTGTTGAAGAATAGTTGATACTAAATCCAATTGTTCGATTGGAGGTGTCAAATACTTCGCATTTGATATCCATTGCATTGCTTGGCTTGCGAGTCCGTAGGATCGATCATAACGATATGGGCGAAATAGATCATGTCTCATTTTTCGTTGAAACACAGGAGACCAAAAATGCCTACGGAATGCTTCTCGAAATTCTGTGAATGTCTTCGGGGATGGATATAACGACTCGAACCAGATCGATGCCTCACCTGACAATCTACGTTGCGCTGAAATCAATTGTTGTCCCGGTGTTAGTGAAGCGTTATGGAAATATGAATCGAGTTGAACCAAGAATTTCTCTGGGTGTAACTTTTTGATGTTTCCATTAAATTCGGATACCGCATCTTGTAATCGTTCTTGTGCTCCAAAAAATGATAACCCCCCAGAGTTCGATAAATTATGATGCATAAGACTGTTGGGGAAAGGTATATTGGGTTTTGTGTTCGATGAAGTGTTATCCAGCGAAACAGCGGCCGGTATCGCGGTAGACGATCGAAATACTGGGTCAAAATTAGATGTCAAAACCGCGTTGCATGAATGTTTCTGGGTGGCAATACGATTAAGATCGCTACGAAGGGTAATGACTTCCCGTTCAAGGTAGGCTGACCTATCCGACAATTCACTCAACGCCACTTGGTGGTTGTTAACATTGTCGTCAAGTTGAGTTATACTCTTTTCGCACTTTTGGATACGATTATCCGTTTTCTCCCACCGAGTCGTACACGTTAAGAATTACTCTTCCATTTGCAGTTGAAATTTTGTAAAACGTTGATTGGTTTTTTCAGAAATAGATACCATAAAAGCCTCATGTCTTTCCATTGCCTTGACAAGTGTATCCGTTTTCCCCGCTATATCAACGATAAGAGCTTCTTGCTTATCTGCCATTTGGTCTTGTTTTAATATTAGTTTTGCTATCATCTTTTGAATAGAGTCTTCGCTTGACGTAGAATCAGATTTACTGGTGGACCCTGTAGTTGTGGTGTGTGTGGTAGTCGTAGTAGTAGCTGTCGTAGTTACTGGTGGAGTCATCGTGGGTCTAGTTGACTGTTGAAGTTTTTCACGCAGATATTCTGGAGGTCGGGTTTCACGCTTCCCGGCGCTCTCCATGGATGAAGTAGAGAAGATCTTGATGACCTAACTAGTCGTGGGAGATCACTATATAAAAAAATCTTAACTAACAAAGAACAGCAAAGTAAATAAAACAAAATACAAAATAACGCGTTGAGTGAAACAAAAGTACGCGTAACAATAATAAATCCGCGTAATAATAAGATTTACTGATGAACTCAGAAAACAGATCTGGTGACGAATTACACAGTGAAACCAAATCGACACACGAGGATTTGGTATACTAAATATTAAAACAAAGTTATAAATAAATATATATATATATATAATGTTCGTCGAACTCCATCCCCGGGTACACCTGGACGATGAATTGAAACACGCCCACGGATCAGACTACATACGGGGATTTTTAACGAATAATGGCACAGTACTTTTTAAATATGAACAGTGAATAATATAAGAAAACAAAATGATTCGGAAAATAAGATGAAATGAGCTTATCTCACAGAAACAACTACAATATATGATATCGATTGAAAATTTATACAACATGCGAATGAAAACCTCTCGTAACACGAGATACCTATCAAGCTAAATTACAAAGACAATCACAAGCTAATACTTATCAGTACGACACGTATGTGGGAGTACATAATTATGGTCATTTTAAGCACTAAACGGTTTAGTGTGTGCGGGCCTAACAAGGAAATATGACGGATATTTGTCACTCGAGCAATTCTTAGAAAATGATTTTTTTTTTTTATAATAAGAAAACAAACAAATACATATCAATAGATTTGGATTGGGCTTGGGGAACGGTCGCTCGGAAAAGAAAACATCGATAATAACGAGTCGCACTCAAAAGCAACACGCAAATCCAGATGAGATAAACGAATATTAATAAAATATTAAGAACGTGCTGAGGATATACGAAATTAGTCGGATCCAAATTCACGATGTCGAGGGGAGAAATACATACGAACCACACACACTCACCCGCGTGCGTAACAGTTTTTAAGATATAGTTTTAATTAGGATATGCAGTTAACTGCCGGTGTGTGAAATGTGAATCTACGACGATGGCATATTGTCACACGTCACAATCAACTACAGTGAACAGCACCGTCGATATCATCACGGCGAACACCAGCAACGAGTTCGATAGCGATTTGTTATCGGCAAAGTATACGAATATATATATATCTGAAAATACACGCAGACAGTACGAGTTCTTGTCTGTACAGATATACGTATTTGCCTGAACGGGCACAATTGGGAAAGATTATAATTGGGAAATATGAATAAATAGCCGATTTCAAGAGAATTCACGGAATATATCTATCTATATAAATATATATTCCGACAACACTCAAATAAATTACGTTATATAGTATACAGTATGAAAATTAAAAGAGAAAGTAAAAAAAAAACAATGAAATAAAATTGAAAATTTTAAAATTTTACATATCCTGGCAGGGTCGCCATTTGCGACGTCCCGCGACCTTTTCGGTCGGAGCGTCGTGTGACAAGCCCCATGTGGAGGGTCGCCAACCCACGGCCGAGATCTAAAGATCGGAGCACATGGGATTTTGTTTGAAAATAGTTTTAAAGGATTCTTAGAACTAGAGAAAACACAATACTTAGGACAGAGATGTCAATTACAATTTATTATGCTAACTAGTATTATTATTTTTAAGGAATTACAATAAAGAACAAAATTAATTATATCTGTATAAATAAATAAACATACGAACTAAGAGCATGCAATTATGTATATCACAATCAAAATATTCGTACCAGCCAAGATCCATTAAACATTTACATACGTGAAGTCAATCCGTGTGCGTGCCTCCAGACATCACCCAGGTGATGTTACCCGGGGTTGGAAATGTCTCGCCTACTCCGCCATAATATACATATATATCGTGGTGCACAATGAAAGAAAACCGTCGGTTTGTCTGGGTCTTCACCCGTCCGTACGAGGGGCACGACATCCCAGGAATGACTTCATGCAAGAAAATCGACGTACGCCGACCGGTCGTTATCGGACCTTGGACCGGTAATCTTTTATTTGATAATTAATTTATTAATTTGATCGTCACACAATATTATTATTATTATTATTATTATTATTATTATTATTATTATTATTATTATATACTCTTAGTCGCAATCGTATTTTACCATAAACGATACACGTATTATGTGCGTGTGTGTAAAATATCATACTGATGTTATTTATGGTGGTTCGCGTAAACGCATGTGTGCACAGTTTTTGATAATAATAAGCAACTCGAATGCACATTGGGCCGAAACCAAAAGAAAATAATACATATTTTTTGAGGTGCGCCAGAACTTATTTTTTTTAGCAAAAAAAAAACAAATAAAATAGTTGATTTTTATCGTTAATTGTTCAAACGACACCATGAATAATATGATATTTCAACCGCGTCTGAATATCCAAATACGAAACGCGAATTCTCAAGTCGAATATCGTAAGTTATCACGCAGCGGCTTGTAGCACAGTAATTCGTATTTTAACCGTATAACGTATTAAAATAGAATAACTAAAAATACGGACGACTCAAGAAGGGTCGCCGGGGGAGATATAACTTCCCTCGGCATCGCGAAAATATGATTTTCTGCCGCAGAACGAATTCCAAATCACGTCACGTCGTAGTATATTACGGTATTATATACACACACACACACATATATATATATATATATATATTTATATATTTGTGCGTGATGGCAGTTACGAAAAAATCCGTCGGCTTGAAAATAATATTCAAATTGATAGTTTCATTTCCGACGGCGACGCGTAAAAACGGATATTATCGGCGTTTTGTTTTTTCAACAACTTTCGAAAAACAAAAATGTTTGTTTCAATATGTTTTCGGAGAAATCGAATACGTCTATTTCGTTGCGTTCGGGCGGTTTGTGTCAGATGGTCTTCGTTTCGCTGAAATCGTTGATATTATTATTATTATTATTATTATTATTATTATTATTATATCAGTCGAAAATCGGCCGTCAACGCGCCATTTCAGCGTTGAAAAATTTCCAAAATACGGTAAACATCAAACTCGGTAAACTTTTATTCAGACTAATGCGTTCTTTCACGCCTCGTACAGAGCGCACCATCTATAATAATAATAATAACGTACCGTTCGGCGATCATTTCAATCAATCTGACGACTGTCTAAAATGCTTTTAACTTTAGATCGTCACAAACAATAATAATAATAACTATCGTACGATCTCGAGACCTCGTATCCGAAGCGCGTTTCACGCGAGACTCTTGCATGAATGGACCAACTGTCGTACGAGATACTACGTGACATGGTAGCTTTTCTGCTGTACGGCGAAACACGAATTTTTTCGACATTTTATAACAATTAACGTTACATTAGGCGACTATTTAGTTTAGGTCAATACTCAAAACTTTACCAATTGATTCGAGTCCTCGATAAACGTCCACAATTTAAAAATTATATATTATAAGTAGTATAAAAAGGAGTATACAAAAGCCTCCGCATTGAAATTCCTCAGCATTTTCCTCCGCATTCGTAAATTCCTCCGCATTTCCCTCCGCATTTGTAATTCCTCCGCATTTCTCTCTGCACTTCCCTCCGCATTTATGATGACCCCCCAACCCTCGCACTCACACATTGCACCCCCCCATCTTCCGCCCCACGCCTATCACTATACCTTGTAACGGGTTGTAAGGATGGCGGAAATGCGTCAAAATGACACTACTATGGTAGTATATTTATCAACACAATATAAAACAATAATTATACACTAATACAATTAAATACACTGAAACGTATAATGCAAAATAATGTTTTATAAATGTACCACTCGCTAATACAGCTACGGACGTACTGGACGAGTATATCGGTTCGACATATCCAAATCGTCGTCGTTCGTAGGAAATCGTATTTTTAATTAATATAATATTCCTATTTATAATACCCAAATACGATTTGCGGGTAATCAATAGCTGATGCTTAATTAACATATCGCGAAATCGTATTATTATAAATAGGAATATTTCGCTATCTGTTACGTCGGCGTACCGGTGGCGAAAATACCTTATGATCGCACGTAATGTATTTAAGGCGGTTAAGTCTTTTCGTTCAGCGTAACTTGCGGAAAGGGATGGACAGTTGATTAATATCGGCTCGGTGGTGTAAACGATTCGTTTACACATACACGAGCCGTGTCAACTCTCCCCTCCCAAACTGTCCAACCGGGACGCGATATCGTATAGAAGCGTGGAGGATTGCGAAACCGGGTTATCTCTTAAATGTATCGCTGACTCTAATGATAGAGTCAGCGGGCTTCAGGGTTACTCGCTTGGCTCTATCGAGTTCGATAGAACCGGATTCGTATAACCTCGGTAAGAGATTCTCCCGATCCAGAGTTGGATGGGTTAAGGAGTCGGGGGTAGGTCGAGGAAGGCGGTAATTTCTTCCTCGAGGTCGTCTCCGGCCTTTTTTCAACTCTTGGTTCCGACGTTCGACGGGGTTTGCTCTAGGGTGTTAAACCGGAGTCGTCCACCCCTCCGCCACCAATCGGTCGAGTGCTCTGAGCATTTCCTTAGAAATAAACTGAGTCCCGTTGTATGTGAGACACACTCGAGGATACCCAAAACGAGAAAAGAATTCTCGTTCGAGTGTCTGTACTATCGTCTTAGTGGAAGCTCCCCATCTACTGAAACAGTCAGTGGCCACTAGTATGTATGTTTTTCCCCTCCCTGTGCGCGGGTAGGGACCCATTAAATCAATACTAATGACCTCCCAGGGCTGTCGCGGTTTTCTAGACCTCATGGGGTCTTCTGTTTTGGAATGTAGGGGCTTAGTACAGGTACATATGTGGCATGCTCCAACATATTTCCTCACCTTTTCTCGCACCCCCTTCCAGTAAAACCGTTTTCAAATAGCCCTGAATGTTTCCTTCCACCCTGGATGACCAGCCAGGGTGTGGTCATGGTACCTCCTTAAGATATAATTTGATTTATCCAAAGGTACCACGATTGGGGGAGGAGAAACGTAATCGATATTTTTCCTTAAAAGACCTTCAACAATAGCATATGCTTTTTGTTGTGCTTTTTCTCTCCGTGTGTTTGGCTGGACAATCGGCGTTTATGTTATCCATTATGGAACTGACATATTGATCACTCGATTGCCAACCTTTCAACATTTCTTCGGAAAATGGAATATCGTTAGTTTCCTCCCTATTGCCTATCAAAGAGAATAGTCTATCGAAAGTGCCATGTGTCTTGTGATGTAACGATGTTGGCACTCCGAGTAGGTTCTCTTCGAGCATGTCCTCATTGACTGGTGGACCATCCGATGGGCTACGTGACAGCATATCTGGGGCCTCATTAAGACATCCTGATATATGCGTCGTTTTGTAATTTAAGTTACCTAATTGTAACGCCCATCTGGTTAGTTTTGACTTTTGGTCTTTGGTCTTATGCAACCAAGTCAATGCTGAATTGTCGGTAAGCAGCTCAAAGGGTCCAGGTTCGAGATATGGACGAAACTTGTCCACATTCCAAACCACTGCCAAACACTCTCTTTCGACGGCTGCATACCTTTTTTGCGTCTCGCTTAACTTTTTGCTAGCGTAGGCGATTATCCGTCTTTCCTTCGGTCTGTCACCCCGTTGAAAAAGAACAGCTCCTAATCTATTTCGCTAGCGTCGGTTTGGAGACAAAAAGGTCTACTGTAGTCGGGAGAACTTAGCTTTGGGGACTCGTACAAGGCATTTTTAATGGTATCAAATGCAGTCTGTTCGGTCTGTGTCCATCGCCATTTGGTTCCCTGTTTCAATAAATTTGTTAGAGGCGCTATGGTGTCAGCGTAGTTATCTACAAACTGACTATACCAATTACAAACACCTAAAAATTTACGAAGCTCCTTAATTCGACCGGTATTGGAAAGTCCTTGATTGCTTTAAGCTTTTCGGGTTGTTTTCCAATTCCCTCTGAATCCACTAAATGTCCAAGAAATGAGATTTCGGTAGTTTCTAATATGCATTTCTTTGGATGACATGTCAACCCATGTATACTTAAGCGCTCGAGAACCTTGGTTAAGTGTATTAGATGGTTGTCCAGTGTTTCGGAATATATTACTATATCATCCAGGTACACCTGAACAAAATCATTTGAGTATCCTCTTAAAACCTCGTTCATGAGTCTCACAAAAGTCACAGGTGAGTTTTTAAGACCAAACGGGAGAACTCTGAATTGATAGAGGCCTCTACGTGTACGGAATGCCGAATTTTTCCTAGAACTATGATTTAAAGAGACCTGCCAATATCCAGATTTTAGATCTAAAATACTGAATATTGTCGCACCTCTCATATTTCTTATCATGTCATTTAGATTTGGCATGGGGTAAGCATCGGATTCCGTCACTTCGTTTAGTCGCCTATAGTCAACGCAAAGGCGGTATGTTCCGTCTTTCTTTTTCGCTAAAACTATAGGAGCTGCCCAGGGTGAGGTACTCGGTTCAATTAGACCCTGTTCCTCCATATCACTTAACATTTCGTTTATAACCTTTTGCTTTTCAGCTGGGTACGGATAAGGATTAAGGGTAATCGGTGTTGGAACTTTGAGTCTAATTTCATGATCAATCAATTTTGTGTGGCCTATCGTCCCATTGAAAACTTCTGGATACTTTTTAAGTATTTTCATTAGTTTTTCTTTGACGATAGGATCACTCGAAATTTGATTGTCAGAAAAGTCGAGATTACCTAACTCCTGGTTTGACTTAGGTCCCATCCAGCAGACTGATGTTCGCTTGGAGGTACCTAAGTATATCATTCCTGATACGTAATCCCATGAGACTTCATTTTCTACAAGAAAATCGTGTCCTAAAAGAATCTCACAATACAGGTTATCTAAAATCGCAGCGTTGAATGTTATCGAAACATCTGTGATTTGAGCTTCGAATGCCGCGTGACCACTTATGATTTGAGTGTGACCATCGGCCATTCGTACAGATGATAATGGTCCTTTCACAATTTTTCCGAATTTCGTAGAAATTTCTGGTCTGACATACGACTTTTGTGCTTGAGAATCTAACAAGGCGGTAACAAAACCCGTGTCAAACTCCAACTCAATAGATGGAGTCGATATTTTTGTCGGTGTTTTGTTACTTACAGTTCTCACAGCTGCACATCCAAAACTATCGGGGTTCTCAATAGAGACAATTGATTGTTTATGGGGTGATAATTTAACTGTGTCTGTAATGTTGTCGTCCTTGTGTTTCTCTAAGCTACCGTCATATTTTATGTCATGGTCATTCTGATTCTGTTTGGCTCCTAATAACATTTCGTTTAAAATTAGTTTTGTGGGTTCTAAGTGACTAGTTGATCTTTGTTCAAGATTATCAGAGCTAGCACCAGATTTATCCTCAAATGCTAAATTTTTATGGTTAGAAATGTTTGGATTTCCGAAACAGATAGTAGTGTCATCTAAAATATGATTTAGGTCATTTATTTTTGATACTTTATCCTGAACATGAATGTTGGATGTTGGGTGACTAGTACCAACATCCGATGAATGAAATGATGTGTGTTCAGGTAAAGATTTATAAATGCTGGTCCCACATATCTTATTTAATGGCATTTCTACTGATGACTTTTCCAAGAATTTGTTTTTCGAGTATTCGACACTTATCTGACCCTGTTCTTCTACAGCTACTTTAGTCGATTCATGTGATACATTTTCAAAACTAAGAGCTAATAAAAGAGGGATTTGACACGTGTCGTCAGAAATTTGTGATGAACCCGTGGAGTGGACTAAGCTCCGCCGGGGTTCGGTCCATTTCCCGAAAGCTTGTTGGGACATTCGTTATTCCAATGTGGTCCTTTACAATGCTTACATGGGAGAGATGGTTTACGGACTACCTTCTGATCAAGTTTCAGTTTGACTATTGGTACGGGAGAAGTTTTTTTTGTATCAACATATTAAAATCTCGCGGGCTGGTTTTGATAGTTTTGCATATCAGTTCTTGTATCTGAAGAAATATCAAGAACTCCAGCTATTCGCCTAAGATCCAAAAATGTTGCGGGATTCTGTAATCTCGCATGGATACGAAACTCTTCTCTCATGAGCCCAACGACAGTACTAACTATCTGTGACTCGGAGAGGCCAGTTTGTACCCGACGCGACAGCTGATTTTTCTCCAACACGAAATCGGTCAGTCGTTGGTTTGTACCTTGTCGTACTGACACGATTTCTGCGCGGAGGCGGGATTGGATATCTGGGTTATCGAATTTTTCAGCGAACTCGCTTTTAAATTCGGACCACGATAAATCCAGTGCCTTAATGGTTTTCCACCACTCGGCAGCATTTCCCGTCAGCTGTGATTCCATTATCCTAACCCAGGCAGATTTATGTATATTTGCTTGACGCAAAATACTTTCCGAATTTACGATAAATCTTATGGGTACTTCTTCCTTTCTACCAGAAAACTGAGATAGTGAAGCTCTAGCAGTTTTTAAGTCCTGAATTGGAATAAGCATCGAATGTTTTGTAATGGTTTCAATAGCCGAGTTCGAACACATGATCGTTTCGCTCGAGTTCGAAAACTGAACAGTGCGATTTGGTCTATCGATATGACGATTATCGCATCCAGTAGCGTGTCCGGAATCGACTGTGAAATCGTTTTCCCTGTGACTCGCAATTTTTGGTTCCTCTTGATCCCTCCTTGTGCTATGCATTAACGGTTGATTGGTCCTTGTTCTCTCTGTTTCGTGTGTGGGAATCAACATAGGAGTAGCTAACCTTGTTTTCCTGACCTCCTGCTCAATTTCCGATAATCGGTTTTGGAGGTGAGGTGGTTGCTGTTCTCCTAAATGTGATCGATCACCACTCGAAACAGAAAGAGCGCCACTCTGTTCGAAATGTGGCACCGGATGTTTGGGAGTAACAATAGGCCTAAATGCGCTACTACTGGACGATTTACTCGTTTGTAAATCGTTTTCGATTTTCGTCATTTTATCCATTATTAACTTTTGGTTATCTAGAAACCGCGACATCGCTGTTTCTAGCGTGCTTATTCTTAACTCTAACCGTCCGATAGCCGTATTGACCCTTAAGTCTATAACGTTCCAGAATAAGTTGGTTTCCACAATATTTATTGTAAAAGGTTTCACACTGCCAGTCGTGGATGGAGACGATATTTTGGTGTAAATATGTGTCTGATGTTATTTTGGGGAGATAAATATATTCAACGCCTAATTCCCGACCATCGTCGCCACCTCTCCGACGTCACCGCATAACTAAATACAGATATTTTAGGCAAGAAGTCTTACAATTTTAATTACTGGCGAATTATCTAATATAGCCGATAGGTATTATAATTTCTTTGTCTCGGCCCACTCACTCCCTTACCGGTCGCCAACGGGTGTATTTTGTCTGTCTCCCGTGTTTTTCGATTTTGTCATTCTTTTGTGTTTAATTGTTATTTCTTGTAATGCCTAATACTAACATGGAGTAAATCCAGGGAATCGTCCCCGCGGCGGAGGTCCGCCTGCGGAGGGAGAGACAGTCGTGGTCGTAGGGATTCTGTGACCACGAGGTGAGTAGAGGAACCTTATATACATATACCCTTTTGTGTTGGTACTTGGCCGGTACAATTATTACAATTATTATTATAATTATTATTATTATTATTATTATTATATTCAGTGTTTGATCATTATTCCTCAACTATATTATTTCGTCTTACAAAACAATATTATATATGGTAATTGTCTTTCCGACGCCTATGAGTGTTCGGAAAGCCCCTCGCGAGGTTAGTAATAGTATACTACGTTTGTGATTTTTTTCCTATTGTTAATCGTTCGTGAGTTATATGGATGTATATTTTTGAATTATTATTATTATTGTTTTTGTATTATTTTATTATTTTATTATTACCCACTTTATCAAGGAAGGTTTTTAATGCCGGACTATATGTCCATGCTTTTCCCTCCGTTAACGTAAATTTTTCTCATTTCCTCTCAAATATAACACATTAATTTATCTAACTCTAATTCTCTTGTATTATATGCTATTTCCTATTTCCGTAGTTTTTTTTTCAAAATCCATGTACTGCGGTCCCACGGACCTCGGTACATGGTTGGCGACCCTTCCAAACCCAAAACACCATGGAGAGTAGTCACTCGGCGCTCGGCCGCGAGAGAGCGAGCGAGACGTCGCAGATGGCGACCCTGCCAGGAAACGAAAAACAAAAAATAAACAAAATACATATATTTTGTGAATTTAATTTCACTTAGCTATTTTTTCCATTATTATATTCAATTGTCTAGTATGGCTTCTCATATGCACCATATCGTTTTCAAAACACGGAAATAGTTTAAACTCATTAAAATTAAAATTTAATTCAAATAGAAAGAACAATATCTGAAAAACAATGATTAAGCAATTATACCGTTATTAATGATAAAATATAATTAATTCCATTCCCATATATAAATGTGCCGGCTTTATCAAAGAAAAAAAAAATCAAATATCGAACTGTTACTGCTCGAGTGTTATTTCAGAGATATAATGTCATATGGGTATTTTGGTCTCGTTTGCCTTGTTCATGTTGATGTGACGTGATGGTTGGAGAGGTGGTGCCTAGCGGTTCATCGGGTTTGCTACGATGACGTCGTGCCACTTGCCCACTGCAGTCCAATGTTGTGAACGGGCCGCAATCGACGTTGCAGTATTGACATGTTGGGGGGTTCGAGCGATAACGTTAACGTAAATCGTAGTTTATAAGAAAATCTATGTACACAGGTGTGTGTGTATCTATAAAATGTACTTTTTCCTTTTATTTGGGTCCGGTCAGATGTCGCAACATCGGACGGATAACCCTATATATATTTTTTTTTATCACATATGCACATATCCATCGAGGAGATTACCAAAAGAGTTTAGGTTAAAGTAATTTTTTTAATATTAGTTATAATCATTTATTTATACGCCCATTTTGCGAAGTTCTCGGGTGTATTCATTCCGGCTTAATCGTGTGAATATTCCCCGACTTTTATCTTGTTCAAATGTGGTCATTGATATTATTATTTTTCTATATATTTTGAAGTACCAATTAAATTATTCTGGGTTTGGTGCAGTCGTTCCGATACGTTCGTGCTACTGTTCCCTCACTCGAATAATATGATGTAAATTTGTTCTCTTACGATTACGTATATGATGTTTATGTGATATTCCCTCGTTAGGTCTGTACACACATACCTGGTTAGTTTAAGAGTCTATACCTAGTGTACAATAATATCGTCTCCATCCACACAGCGCGAGTATCAACAGTATCTATATATATTTATTTATCAAAGAAAATTTTCAGTTTCATATAGTACATAAACGATGAACGAATTATTATAATATTATTTTTCTGATATGATTCTGTTTTGATTTTTTTGTGTGAGTTATTTTCATTGATCTTGTTTTGGGGCAAGAGGCGTGTATTTCGTGCTTTAATTTGTCGGCATATGTATCTTTGATTTCTTCAGAGGGTTTTCTCTATTGTGTTTAGTATTTTTCAATTTGATTTATTGTTTTTTTTTTCTCTTACATTTTTTCACATATGTGGTGTCAGAATTTATTTATTTATTTAATTTTACTTTCTATCGAATCCTAGAATTCACAGATTTTGCTTATGAATTTTATTTTATTATTTATTCTTATTTTTCTATTTTCTTATTGTTATATACAAAAAAAAAAAAAAAAAAAAAAAAAAAAATTAGTGTAAATTTATTTTGATATTTTTTTTTAGTGTTGGCCATGTACTCGTATATTTCTGCTCACCTGGTATGCTAGTTTTGCTACCACCGTTTTGATCTCCGTTGGTATATGCCTCGGGGGCGATTTAGTCAATTATTTTATTCCATATATATATATATATATCTAACTTTATTCTCCCGTTCGGTTTTCGAATATTCCTTGTTATTACAAGTTCATTAACGGGTACAGTAACCCAATATATTATTGAGATCGATTATCATTATTCCTCGTTGCTATGAGTGGTAATTTCAATTTCTAGTATTTTGTGGTAATTTATTGATCAGGGTTTTTTAATTTATTTATTTATACTATTATTTTTTATACTATTATTCCTTTCTGTGATACGTTTGCAATCTAGTGATTTATGTACTTATTATATTTGTTTATTTTGTTTGAAGTTTTTTTTGCAATTTTCGTCGTTAGACAATTCCATTGTTCCAATTTGTTATTTCGTCTGTGATAATTTTGTTATACTCGTTGTTTATCTATATTTTTTTTCATTTATTGCGACTATATCAAAATTTATCCTGAATATCAATGGAAAGTGCGGGGAAACGTTCAACTCGTCCACCGGATTTTCTACATAACGCCGCACTGTCCTCTAGTGATAACATGGCAACTACAACATCATCGTCTATGTCGTTAACGACATCAACTGTTTTGATTACATCTGTTTCTCCGACGATGACTACGTCAAGTCAATCATCGGTGACTGGATCTAGTGATGGGACACTCCAGAGATTGATTACTCAATTAATGGCGGAGACGAGGGCATCGTCTGCGAAAATTGATAAGAAGATTGATGATTATCAAAAACAATCTTCTGACCAATTTGAAGAATGTATCAAACGTTGGCAGCTGACGGATATGCGACTTTCTAAAGTGGAAGAGTGTAGTTTAAAACAAGGCGATGAAATCACCCACCAAAAAATAAAAAATGAGGAGGTATCAAGTCGGTTGAATTATCTCGAAAGTGAAGTACTGTCGATCCGGAATGAGTTGTCTCTTATCAGTACAAAAGACAATCTTCCTGTGACTTCGAATTTGTCGCAAATACTCGCCCCTACGTCTTTAACGTCAACCACGGCGCCGATGAGTACTGCCAATAATCCGACAAGTTCTGCCATACCAACAAATTCTTCATTATCATATGGGAATCGAAATATGTCAATGCCAATGACTGTTTTTGATCCCTCACGGACCTCATTTCTTGGGTCACCCGAAAGACTTCAGGATGCTGTCTCTGAGTTCAACGGGTCAATTAAAGTTATGCATCCAGAAAAATTTCTTAGCCAATTGGATATGTATTTTGAAAATATTTCTCTGTCTCCACCCACACAACAATTAATGTTGGCCCAGCGACGACTCATAGGTAATGCGCGTGTATGGTACGAGTCTTTAATTCCTGCACCAAAAACGTATGATGAATTCCGTACCATATTTCGTCAACATTTTTGGTCTGCAGCGATTCAACGAAAGGTCCGTAATGACGTTTTTCGACCATGGCGTCACAATCGGTATGATGGTTTGGCTACGCATGCGATGCAATGGATTGCCGGTGCGAAATACCTAAGCCCACCAATTGACCAAGGGGATTTAGTGTGTACAATTATTCAGCATTATCCTACTCCCCTTGGTATGGCAATTCGCGGACGCGGACCACGGAATACTAATGAGCTCCTTTCAATCCTTACGGAATTTGATGAGTCTGCATCTTTTTGTGACAATCCACGAAATGACAACGGAGCCCGACCAGCGTTTCAGCATACACAACCGAATGGACGAAATAACTATCATCAACCTCGCCGAGATAACCATGGAGGAAATCGTTTTCCACCTTGTCCAATACCACCAACGGTAACCCCGGGACAACCGTTAAATCAACTCGATATTTCGGGAAACGGGGATGTGCCTCGTCCGTGATTGCAGCACCCGACGAGCGCTCCATTTCACCATCCTGCAACAAGCCGGTTCCCATATTTCCCGATTTACCGACTCATATCGTGCATCGTCCGGAGGTCAATGTTAAAGTATTTGGTGTCGTCAGTTCTGCTCTACTTGACTCTGGAGCCTCTATATCGGCCATATCAGAAGATTTTTTTTCAAAAATAAAGGATTATGCCACTACACCCAAATGTTTACCTATACTTCCCGTAACTGGAGTAACTATTTCTACAGCGATACGTGGAAGAAGTAGAAAAATAACTCGCCAAGTTTTCGTACCTTTAAAAGTGTTTGACTATGATGCATCTGGTGTTTTCTTAATCGTTCCCCATCTGGCAACGTCCATTATTTTGGGTGATGATTGGTTAGTTAATCATGGTGTTGTCTTAAATTATCTTACACAACAGATTGAATTCCCACGATGGGCTAAATATTGTTCTTTTCAGCCTGTTCCTATAGAAAATTCAGCAAATCCAGTAACCCGATTTAATGTTCACTATACCATAGGCCAAATTGAGAGTACAGCTATTGAACACTTTGCATCAAGTGTTTCATGTGTTGAAAAATTTTCAGGTAATTTCCCAATAAACTCCCTTGGCGAGAATGATTCTTCATGTATAGGAAGGATAGATTTTTCACAATATATTCAATCATCGTTATCCAATGGAATTATGGATAACCAACGAAGTCAATTTGTAAATCTTCTGGAAGAATTTCATGAAATTTTTAGTGACCGTCCAGGTCGAAATAATTTATATACCTGTCGTTTTGATGTCACGAATGATGTACCATTTAAGACCAAGCCATATCCGGTGCTTTTCTCACGTCGACCAGCTGTTGAAAAAGAGTTAAAACGGATGTTATCTTGGGGGGTTATTGAAAGGTGTTCATCTCCATATTCAAATCCTATAATATGTGTCTCGAAATCAGATGGGTCCGTGCGACTCTGTCTCGACGCGCGACGGATTAATCGATTAATTTTGCCAATGAGAGATTCTTCTTTTCCCTTAGATGAACTCCTTGCACGCTTCGGAGGGAAAACTGTTTTTTCTAGTGTCGATTTTACAACCGGATATTGGCAAGTGCCATTACATTCTGAAGTGCGAAAATTCACTGCATTCGTGTACGAAGGTCGTTCGTACCAGTTCTGCGTTGTTCCATTTGGTCTCAATATCTCTAACACTGCATTTGGTAAAGCTCTCGAAGCTGTTCTTTCTACTCATATCGATGGTTATAACGACAATATGGATGATATACATGTATATGTTGACGATCTTCTAGTGTCCTCAACATCTTTTGACGAACATTTGCTCCGACTTCGTCTATTGTTTCATAAAATAAAGCTGTCGGGGATGACTCTAAAATTATCTAAATGTGAATTTCTTTGTCAAAAAATTAAATTCCTAGGACACATAGTGACGGTATCTGGTGTCACAATGGATCCCGAAAAACTTCAGGCAATTCACAATTATCCCGTTCCGAGGAACAAAAAAGAAATGCAGTTTTTTGTCGGATTTGTGAATTTTTATCGCAAATTTTCCAGCCATCATGCCTCACTTATGAGACCGCTCATTGAATTGATTAAGAAAGACAATAAGTGGACATTTGGACCTGAAGAGTTAAATTTGTTTAATAAGGTGAAGCTATCGTTCACTGAGAAATATCTTTGTCATCCCAAATTCGATCAACGATTCTATGTTCAAACTGACGCAAGTACGCTAGGACTTGGTGCTGAGTTGTTCCAACTGTCGCCTGATGGTGAGCGACTCACGATTTCTTTTGCTAGTCGAACCTTGAATGCCGCCGAACGGAATTACTCAATTACAGAGCTAGAGCTCCTCTCTATTGTTTTTGCATGCGAGAAGTTCCGAGTATTCATTCTTGGATATCCTGTTACTGTCTTATCCGACCATCAAGCACTAAGTTTTCTCTTTCACTGTCGCTTACGTAATGCTAGGTTAACCCGCTGGACATTATTGCTACAAGAGTTTGATCTTCAAATTGAATATATTCCTGGTCATGAGAACATAATTGATGCACTTTCGCGCAATCCTATTGGTCGAGACGATGAGATAGTCGACCTTATGAAATTTCCACGTATTCTTACGATAACTTCCCAAAATGTCATAGTTAATTATCGTTGCCATCTCGATTCTTTTAAGTCTATTTTACTTGCCCAACATCAAGATCCAGCATTATCGAAAATCACATCAATGCTGTTAAGTCGTGATCCGAATAATAACTCTGTAACTAATCATTATTGTCTTGTAGAAAATGTACTTTTTTATCGTCGTTCACAAACCAGTGACCAATGGTTGGTTTGTATCCCTGTGGATCGGATAAAAGAGCTGATCACGAACGTTCACCAACATTTTGGTCATGTTGGACCGAAAAAATGCATACTTGCAATCCGTGATTTTTGTTATTTTAAAAGTTTCCAAAAACATATTAAAGCAACTGTGCGTACTTGTGACCTATGCCAGAGAGCCAAACCCTCAACAACAAGAACTGAGGGCGAAATGAAGTCAATATTGGCAGAGGTGCCACTAGGTCGTGTCTTAGTTGATATTTATGGACCGCTTCCTCCTGGTTGGAACCAAACTAAATATATCTATGTCGTATTGGATAATTTTTCTCGCTTTGTGCGGCTATATCCGATAAAAAAAGCTACTGCTGTAGTAGTCACCAACCGTATGATAAATGATTATATTGGAATGTATGGTGTTCCACGATGTATTGTGTCGGATCACGGGGTTCAATTTACCAGCAGAGTATGGCAATCTCGTCTCTTTGCCATGGGTGTTCCACCGACGATGACAACTGTTTATCATCCTTAATCGAACCCCGCAGAGAGAGTTATGCGGGAATTAGGGCGGATGTTTCGGACATATTGCAATGATCATCACACTGAATGGCCGAAATACATAAATTATGTTGAGTGGGTGTTAAACAACACCACACATGAAGCTACTGGATATACCCCACAAGAATTGTTCCTTGCGGTTGAACGATATAATCCATTTGGTTTAATCGTCTCGTTTCCATTGAGAGCACCTGTAGAGCATGGAACTAAACTCATAATGGCACGCGAAGTCCAGTTGTCACATTCCGAACGTCATAAAAAACGTCATGATCAAGGGGGGCAAGCTACTTCGTTCGATATAGGAACTCTTGTATTGGTTCGAAGTCATCATCTTAGTTCCTCAATCGACCAATGTATAAAAAAGTTTTTCCTATTATATGAAGGTCCATTTGTCGTGATTGAACGAAAGTCTGCTAATGCTTACGTATTATTCGATCCAAACACGAATCATGTCCGTGGGACATACAATGTCGTATTTCTTCGTCGTTATGTGTCACCCCACGGATATCCATCAAAATCATCTTAGACTGTATCATCTTTAAACCATAACCAACGAAATTAGTGTCTCTCTCCGTATGTATACCATCACCATTGCTTAAAACTTCTTGAAAAAAAAAAAAAAAACCAACTTCTTTCTTTTCGTTCTGTTATGCAGAAGTTAACCCTAAAGGTTGTAACTTCTGCAGGGGGGTTTCTGTAACGTTCCAGAATAAGTTGGTTTCCACAATATTTATTGTAAAAGGTTTCACACTGCCAGTCGTGGATGGAGACGATATTTTGGTGTAAATATGTGTCTGATGTTATTTTGGGGAGATAAATATATTCAACGCCTAATTCCCGACCATCGTCGCCACCTCTCCGACGTCACCGCATAACTAAATACAGATATTTTAGGCAAGAAGTCTTACAATTTTAATTACTGGCGAATTATCTAATATAGCCGATAGGTTTATTTTTCAATCGTTGGCGTAACGACAATCGGTTGTCGGGGTGGTAACAGACATGTGGACGGTTTAGTTCCTTCTGCCCGAATAACCGTTTCCAAAATGCATTGTAAGTCATTACGGGCAGCTAACACGGGTAAACCGCGAAATGCACATTCCCTCCTGATTTCGATCAACGTCATTTGGTATAATGTTTTATTCATTTTGTATAATACGAAAATACTGCGATTATAAACACAGGAAATTGACGTGTATCTCGGTGTAAACAACAGTCACCAAAATAACGCAATTATCGAATAATCGTAATGGTTGGTCAATGACCTCGACGCGCTATATATTTGGCGATAATTATGTCGATATGTATATCTTAATATAGCGCGCGACCACTCGGCGTAATTATAACAGAACTAAATAAAACAATATTTCTGCCTACTATTAATATTTAATAGTTTATACAACCGTATATATCCAAAACTCGGTATGCAGCGGCCAAGTAGTAAAATAATTTAAGAAAAAAAAATTTTACCTGGAATCACGCAAGACCGGGACTAATTCCTCAGCGGGGAGCCCATTTGTAACGGGTTGTAAGGATGGCAGGAAATACCGTTGAGTAGTTATATAAAATAAACAGTGACAAGAAGGGTACGCGTTACAAATTACTATATATTTTTATACAACTAAAACAACAAAATGTAAAAACAGAAAACACCTGACTTCCCGTAAATGTCAAATGTGCGCGTTAATACGGCTACGAACGTACTGGACGAGTATATCGGTTCGACATATCCAAATCGTCGTCGTTCGTAGGAAATCATATTTTTAATTAATATAATATTCCTATTTATAATACCCAAATACGATTTGCGGGTAATCAATAGCTGATGCTTAATTACCATATCGCGAAATCGTATTATTATAAATAGGAATATTTCGCTATCTGTTACGTCGGCGTACCGGTGGCGAAAATACCTTATGATCGCACGTAATGTATTTACGGCGGTAAAGTATTTTCGTTAAGCGTTACTTGTGGAAAGGGATGGACAGTTGATAAATATCGGCTCGGTGGTGTAAACGATTCGTTTACACATACACGAGCCGTGTCAACGTGGGACATATAATGTGGTTTTTTTGCGTCGATATGTGTTACCCATTGATGGATAATATGATGGGTCGACGGAAATAGTGTCTGGAGTATCTTTTACAGCCCAGAGCGAAAATCCCTACATATATATTATTACGAATGCGTTTGTTGTTGTAATTTTAAAATTTATTTAAAATTTATTTAAATCTTTAAAAAAAAAAAATTATTTATGTATACATTTGACTGTTACCTAGGCGACGGATGTCCTCATGAACTTCTCGTTTTTGATGCAGAAGTCTCCTCTTAGGAAGTGATCGACTTCTGCAGGGGGGTTTCTGTAACGTTCGATTTTAATGAGGACCTCCTTCGTCTATTTCCATTGCATAATAGATAATATCGCGATACCCGACGGTACCGAAAAGGCGATAGTAAAAGTTCAACGGACTATGTATAAATAGTCGTTTTCGGTCAGTTGGTTGTATTTCGTCTGCCGAATAATATACATCTCTCACTGTTCAAATTTTGTGTCTTTTATTTCTCCTTTTCCCCCTAAAATTTACTGTTGTTTTATCCGGTCAAGAAACGAGTGAACAAATGGAGTAGTCATCGTCCGTTTCGTCCACCGTGGCGGAGATCGCCTATGGCGATGTTCCACGGATGGATGTGTCTGCGCCTCCGCGCGGACACAGGGTAATATGTATAGACATTGGTTTGTTTTGTGTGTATAAATGTGTGTGTGTCCGGTACAACGGAAGAATGGAAACCTTTATATCTATTTTATTTAATTACTGTCTCTCTAAATATCAACAAGAAAAAAAAATCCCTTGAGCTCCGGCTTTTTAGCCTCGGCCATGGGTTGGCGACCCTCCTCTTAGAATACGGATCCGTCACACGGCGCTCATCCATTTGGATCGAGACGTCGTAACCATTCCTCTGTAATATATTAAGTAGTTAACTCGCAAGTACAAAAGTGTTTAGTCGTTAAAAAATATTAAAATATAACAACGCCGTATTTTCCAATATACTCGTTAACTCGTCGTAATTTTAGCGGATAATAAATAACTATTACCTTATACCGGAGTAAAGGCCACCGCATGTCGAGTTTCATATGCAGTATCTACTAAGGTGTAAGCACGCTGCAATTTTTATGAAAAATCGGTCGAATTTATGACATTACCAAAAATTACAACAAGACTACCAGCCGAACAATTCCATTTAAACAACTGGTCGATGTCCGAAAATATCGAGTTAGCTGATCCATCGTATTCGAAACCGGGAAAAATAGACGTATTCTTAGGTGCAGACGTGTTTTTCGATAGTTTACTACCGGGTAAGTATAAACCGGAATCATATGGACCTATTTATCAGGAAACCACTTTTGGATGGGTAGTAGCGGGTCACGTAGCGAAGTCACCAGATTCAGTTCGTACATTTTGTACTCAGACCATACCAAGCGAGTGCTGTTGACTAAAAAAACAAATATCCAAGTTTTAGCGATTGGAAGAGCTGAAGAAAGAAGAATGTCACAGCATCGAAGAGAAAAGTTGTGTATCGCATTTCGAAAAAACGGTGACCAGAAATGCAGATGGCAAATTCGTCGTTCAGTTACTTTTTAAGGAAAACGTAAATGAGCTGGGTGTATCTAGGACGATCGCATTAAAACAATTTATGTCTATAGAAAATAAATTACGTATGAATTCAGAATTAAAAGACAATTATATTGAGTTCATGGATGTTGTTTGAACCTTAATTGTATACGTATATTTCTTGTGAGTTAGGTAATAAGGCGATAAGCGTTCAGTCGTTCGTCGTATGCCGCCCGGGAATGACTCTATGTGAAAGACGAAAATAAAGCGTAAATAATTATAATGTATATAGCTTGTTTTTAATTAATCGTTCATACAGTCTGTCGGGTTATGCAATTAATGGAATAACGCATAAACTCCTTTTTCGTTGCGAAATAGAATATTGTTTTATTCGTTATAGAAAACACGAAGCGACGCGGTACGAGATTGTCGTCACTATATTCTATTAAGCTCGTGAGTGGACTGCGACGTTGTCCGGGTTTTCCACCGGTGATAATGAACGTTAATATAATCGAAATAAAATATAATGACGCTACATAACACATATCGTACATACCGCCCACCTTGAAACTGTATACATAGGTTTCAATTAATATTATAAATCAATGAATTCACATGTACATAGTATAACTCGAATTGAATAATGGCGAAATATATAAATCATTTACAATTAATAAATAGTTCAATTAATAACAAATATTATTAAATATAAAAACAAATGCAAATAAATAAAAATTATAAACAAAGAAAAATTTAATTATACTTAATAAGCATTACATTCAAGACAAACACGAATACATCGGAATTGTACTAGGAGGAACTTTCATTGCCCTCAAATGGTAAGGGGCATAGTTGTCTTACTGCTCGTTTGTAATGACCATTACTCGTACGGACGGTGGCGACTCTTATGACTCCATCCGTATCCTCATGCGTCTCCGTGACTCGACCGATCTTCCACGATAATGGCGGAAGGTTATCATCTCGGATTAATACAACAGTACCTATAGCTAGACTTGGACCTTTGGAATGAGACCATTTTTCTCGTATTTGTAGTTGCGTCAAGTACTGAAGATTCCAATGACGCCATAGTTGTTGGGTGATTTGAGTTACTCGTCTCCATCTTGTCAATCTATTCGAAGGTGTGTTTGATACGTCTCGATCGGGTAAAGCAGATAGATTATCACCGATTAAGAAATGACTCGGGGTAAGAACTGCGAGGTCAGTAGGATCTGAGGACAAGGGGGTTAGAGGACGGGAGTTCAGAATAGCCTCTACGCGCACAAGCACCGTATATAACTCTTCATATGTGAGTAATGCATTTCCTAAAACTTTATACAAGTGAGACTTAACTGACTTGATAGCGGCTTCCCAAAGTCCGCCAAAGTGAGGCGAACCGGGTGGAATAAAATGCCAACGAACTCCGAACTTGGCAAGCATATTTTCCATCTTCTCTCGATGATTAACGGATAAAAATAATTCATTTAACTCTTTTAATTGGCGATTAGCGCCCACAAAATTGGTAGCATTATCGGAATAGATATCAGAGCATATACCACGTCTGTCAAAAAAACGATTAAGTGCGTTTAAAAATGCTTCTGTTGTTAAATCACCTACCAATTCCACGTGCACAGCCTTCGTCACAAAACAAACCCATAAACAAATATAAGCTTTACATGTAGGTGCCTTGCGACGTAAACTAGATTTTACATATACTGGGCCAGCGAAATCCACTCCACATTTCAGAAATGGTCTTGCAGGTGTAATTCGATTCTTCGGTAAGTCACCCATGATCGGCTGAACAACAACTGGTTTATACTTAAAACATTTTACGCATCTTCTTACTATCCCTCTTGCGATATTCCGTCCATTTAAAGGCCAATACTGAAGACGTATGCGCGCTAACATTAGCTGTGGACCACCATGCAACGAAATTTCATGCTCGTTTAAAAATATTAAATGTGTAAACGGACTATTTGCCGGTAATAAAATCGGATGTTTTTGAAAAATATCTATTGTATCGGCATGCTTCAATCGTCCGCCCACCCTAATAATACCATTTTCGTCTATAAAGGGTTTTAGACGTAATAAAGGACTATTATTGTTTATTTTACGCGAATTTTTTAAACAAGATAATTCAGTAACCCATGGAACGGATTGCACTAGTTTCACTGCGATAATTGTAGCCTTTTCGATTTCTTCGCGCTGTACAAATCCACTAATCTTGTCCGCTTTCGGGTTTGCGTTGACTCTAAACCTTAGACAATAGGCGATGACGCGTAATAACTTCGATAATGACGAATATCTGCTTAAAATAGAGACATCACGCGTTGTCACCATTGCTATCTTGCTTGTTGTTTTTTCTTCAGGTATGCTTGTACCATTTTTAAATTCTAAATTCGTCTTTGGCCATTCCGATTCTTCGCTACGTAACCATTCTGGACCGTACCACCATAAAAAAGAATGAATTATTTGAGATGGAGAACATCCACGAGAAACAATGTCAGCAGGGTTATCTTTTGAATTTACATGTCTCCATTGTGATATAGCAGAAAGTTCTTGAATTTCACTGACTCGATGACCTACAAATGTCTTCCATTTCGACGCAGGTGATGATATCCAGGCTAGAACGATAGTTGAATCGGTCCAATAATAGATTTCATCTACGCATAATTGTAAACTGGGTATATATTTTGCTCCTAAACGTGCTAGTAAAACTGATGCCAATAATTCTAAACAGGGCAAAGTCACAACCTTTAATGGCGATACGCGCGATTTAGCACAAATTAATTTTATGGTCACGTCACCATTTTCATTCGAAGTACGTATATACAAACATGCGCCATACGCACTTAGTGAAGCATCGGCGAAACCGTGAATTTGTAAGTTAGATATTTTCTTGGAACTTGTAATTAAACGGTCTATTACGAGAGTATTTATTATTCCTAAGTCTTTCCGGGTTTTTTGTCAATCGTCACAAATTTCCGAAGGTAACGATTCATCCCATTTTATATTAAGCTGCCATAGTTTTTGCATGAGTAACTTTAAGCGAACAATAACTGGACTTATTAGTCCCAACGGGTCGAAAACCGAAGCAATTTCCGATAGAACATTACGTTTTGTTATGCGTGTATTATCACTATATGCTTTCACTATGTATTGATACGAATCCGTTTTTTGGTTCCAAACCAATCCTAAAATTTTTGTACATTTTTCTTTAACGTTATTAATAAGATCATTTTCAACATTTATTATTTCTAGTTTTGGTACTCCGTGCAGTAATTCTGACGTATTACTGCACCATTTACGCAATTCAAATCCTGCTGTATTTAACACTGTTATGATGTCGTCGCGTAATTTTAATGTATTCTCGATAGTATCTGCACCACATAATAAATCGTCCATATAGAAATTTTCACGAATCATCTTACAAGCATAGGTATATTGGTCGTACTCATACTCGGCCAACTTTTGAAGACAACCTGTTGCTAAAAATGAAGCTGTTATTACTCCGTAAGTAATAGTCTTTAAACGATAAATTTGGATAGGTTGATCGGGACTCGAGCGCCATAAAATTCTTTGAAAATCCCTATGGTGATCGGTCACCCAAATCTGTCGATACATTTTAACGATGTCGGCTGAAATGACATATTTATACGTGCGAAACCGAGCCATAATACAAACCAAATCTTCTTGAATGCTAGGGCCTTTACACAAAACGTCATTTAAGCTTACACCTGTATCTGTCTTGCAAGAAGCGTCAAAGACTACTCTGACCTTAGTTGTACTACTATTTTCTTTTATGACGGCGTGATGTGGTAAATAATTATGTTTCATATAAACACTAGGTTCTTCTGACGCGACGATCTCCATATGTCCTAATGCAAGGTATTCATCAATAAATTTTTTATATTCAACTTTTAGCTTATTTTGTGCTTGAAGACGTCTTTCTAAAGACAAAAATCGACGAAGTGCAATTTCGTACGATTTTCCGAGTTTTAAAGCGTCACGAAATGGTAACGATACGATAAATTTTCCATCGGCGGCGCGTGTTAATGTCTTTTCAAAGTGATTCTTACATGCTTTTTCTTCCAACGAGTAGACTTTGCATTGTATTTCTTCTAATCGCCAAAATTTGGCTACTTGTTTTTCCAACGACGCAAATGACGAATTCGTACTGCTATATAATGATATGCATTTATTTTCTCTGCATACGCGTTCCGTAGTGTCTGATACGGGACCAGCGACAATCCAACCGAAGAAAGTCTTTTGGAATATAGGACCGTGTAACGTAGGTTTAAGTTGATCGGCGCACAGTATTTCGAAAAATATTTCCAAACCAATTATCATATCAATTTTATTAGGCGAATTAAAAGATGGATCGGCGAGTTCAATTCTTTCAGGTATATCCACCTCTGTTAGGTTTATCGGCATCGACGGTAGATAACTTGTTAATTTAGGCATTACGACGAAATCTAAATACGTTTCGTAGTTATGTAATCGAGATTTTATTTTCGCGGACACTTGATACGATGCACTAAGTTTAGATTGGTTTATACCGATAATCGAATACGCTATTCTTTTTCGTTTTAATTGTAAATATTTTACCATTGACTCGGTAATAAAATTATTCTGTGATCCAGAATCGAGTAAGACACGACAGAGTACCGTTTCGTTCGAATTGTTAAAGGCTAATACGACGGCGGTTGATAATAGTACTTGATTGTTTACGTTTTGCCGTGAGTTATGTGCGAACATACTCGTAGTAGTCTCCGTATTAGTCTCTTTATCATTTTCTTGTTTATTAATTGTGCTTTCCGATACTGACGAATAAGTTGTCTTATCAGACGACTCATTACGCGATACGATATGTAATAATCCGTTGTGCGGACGTGAACATTTTGGACAACGACGGGAATTACATTTTACACCATCGTGTAAACGTAGACAAATCTTACATAAATTAAGCTCTGTGGTTCTTTTTATCCGATCGATAATCGATAATTTCAGAAATGATGGACATTTATAAATTGTATGCGATTGCTTACAATTATAACATTTAATTTCTCCTGTTGTTACAAATGATGTACCCTTGTATACATTTTTCTTGTATTCTCTAAACTGATCTTTATTCGCCTTTGAATTAGGAACTGGTTTCGTGCTAGTCGACTCGACAGCTTCTAATATTCTAAAACGAGATTCCAAATATTCGAGTAAATGTTCCGCTGATATCTCAACTAATTTATTTGATTCAATTTTCCATTGACGTAATGTTGTCGAATCTAATTTCGTTGTAATTAAATATAAAAGTAAAGAACCCCAACGATTTGGACTCTCACCTAACGTTTCGAGTGCCTTAATATGGCCCGATAAAGAGTCGTATAATTTACGTAATTGCTTGGACGATTCCTCTTTTATCGGCAATATGTTAAATAGCGATTTAGTATGAACTTGTATTAATATTCTTTTATTATTATATCGTTCGATTAAACTGCTCCAAGCCTTTTGATAATTATCAGATGTCGTTTGCATGCATTGAATACTTTTTTCAGCGTCACCACTGAGCGACGAGCGTAAATAAAAGAATTTTTGAATATCACTTAGAGAATCGTTATTGTGTACGAGTGCTGTAAATATATCGAAATAAGACGACCACTCTGTATAATTACCGGAAAAAGTAGGAATTTGAAGTGCTGCTAATTTGATCGACGGAGAAAGATATTGATTATTACTGGGCAGTGTAGGAAGACGAGAACCCTTTTCTGTACTCTGCAAGTCCTCGATACGATTAAGATTCGTTGACGCGTTTTTCAATAATCTTTCACATTCTGCCATACTACTGAAATATAATTCTTCAAATTCTATTCTATAAAATTCATTCTCTTCTATATCTCCTTTTTCTTCTTCAATTTGAGCCTGAATTTGTTCGAAGTCGTTCCAGATTTCTTTGACCCTTTCCTTGCGAAATATAAGTTGTTCTATATCTAGATTTTTATTGTCATGAACGTATTTATTGAAGCGAGTAAGTTGACCCTTCAATGTGCCACGACGAATGATGAGAGCGGCTATCTCAGACATTATATCTATTTTTTTTACTTTTATCGACGTAGGTATACACACGTACTAAAATTAACGAGCAGATCCAAATGACTTGAACTTTGGAACTACTGAACGAGTATAGCCGATTGCTATAACAATACGCCTTATTACGGTGCAATACCTACGTTGAGATATTTGTACGGTACTTGTGCTATGAGAAACGTGCAAACTAACAATTAATTTGGAAAGGAACTATATTATAGGATGATCTGACCTGATATTATGAGTTCGATTCCTCTTTGCCGATGAAGTATAGACAGTGCTTGAGGACGCGAAGACGACAAATAACGAGTTTACCGTCCGAATTTAAATAACACTGAATACAGATCCGGCCCGAAGGACAGTATGTCGGGTTATGCAATTAATGGAATAACGCATAAACTCCTTTTTCGTTGCGAAATAGAATATTGTTTTATTCGTTATAGAAAACACGAAGCGACGCGGTACGAGATTGTCGTCACTATATTCTATTAAGCTCGCGAGTGGACTGCGACGTTGTCCGGGTTTCCCACCGGTGATAATGAACGTTAATATAATCGAAATAAAATATAATGACGTTACATAACACATATCGTACACAGTCCATTACAAACCCGAACTCCTTCGGGCCAGATTCGAATCGGTATAATCGTAAACATGTTCTCGGCGGTCACAAGCGTTTTTTTCTCAATAGTTCATCACTAAATCGTAACCGATTGTAACTGATCGTAAAATTTTAAATCGTATAATTAGTGCATGACAAAATCGGAGAGTGCGTTTTTATTTTTTATTTTTGTGTATCGTAATAACGTATAATCGTAATAGCGTAAAGAAGTGTCATCGAGGTACCAGTTAAACTTATTTATTTTGTGCGAAAATTGGTACAAATAGACCAGAATAAAGATCGTTGTGGTAATAACTGTCGCGTAATTTCAACCCGACGGAAAGTATATCGAAAAGCAATTGGTAAGAGCTTCCTAATTATTTATTCTTTATTTTTTATGTACATCATAAACCATTCCTCTGTAATATATTAAGTAGTTAACTCGCAAGTACAAAAATGTTTAGTCGTTAGAAAATATTAAAATATAACAACGCCATATTTTCCAATATACTCGTTAACTCGTCGTATTTTTAGCGGATAATAAATAACTATTACCTTATACCTACTAAACGTATTTATCAAAATAGCAGATAACTCTAATGCTTTCATAAATTGTCGTGGCAATCTGAAAGGCCAGTTGACTTGAACTTTAAACACAATTAGAGCCAATGCAGATAATATTGACATTATGATTGTATAATCGAGAAGAGGCAAATTCGAAGACGTATGGCGTGAATTCGAAAAAATACAATTTGAAATAGAAACGGAATTGGTAGATATACCAGAAGAACACGAAAGGTACAGAAATGAATTTGAAGAATTATATTTCCAAACTATAGCGGAATGTGGAAAATTAATTAAGAAAGCGCAAAAAAAAGAATATTTCAATTGTATCGAGAGAAAATAGCGATATTCATACAGACGACGAAGAAATATCACATGTCGATAGTACAAAATCGTTGAGGTACATGAATAATGTATCAAAATCGTCAATCGTAAAGTTAGCTTCTATCAATATACCAACATTTTCGGGTGATTACAAAGAATGGTCTGCGTTTTATGACATGTTCGTCGCGCTTATCCATTCAAATGATTCGTTATCAGCAGTTCAAAAATTATTTTATTTAAGATCGTCCATAGCCGGTCCGGTATCTAGTATTATTCAGTCACTAGAAACCACTGCGAAGAATTATGATACAGCATGGACAACGTTAGTATCAAGATTTAGTAACAAAAAGATTATGGTGCAAGTTCATACGAAAGCTTTATTTGATATCGAGCCAATATTAAGCGAATCGTCATTGAAGTTTCGGCAATTAACAGATTCAGTAATCGGCCATATAAACGCATTGGAAGCGTTGGATCAAAGTCAAAAATCATAGGGCTCATTGCTCATACACTTAATAACAATGAAACTCGATACTAACACATTAAAAGAATGGGAAATAAGCGCACCCAAAACAAATATTGCACCAATAGAAGTATTACTAGAATTCTTAAAAAATCGAAATCAAATTTTAGAAGCAGTCAAATCGTCGAGTCAAATAAATGTTTACCCACAATCAAATATCGAAAAAAGTGTTAATAACATTTATAATAATCAAAAAAAGCCTATTCATCGTACATCAACATATTTTTCTGCCGAAGATGTAAAATGTTTCGTATGCAAGCAGTCACATACCATATACAAGTGTCCAAAGTTTTTAGAATTGTCAATTGTTCAACGAATTCAAAGAGTGTCGGAGTTACAATTATGCAAAATTTGTTGCAACATCCAAACAAAAAGTGTACAGCCAGGAAGTGTTAAAAATGTAACAAATCGCATAATTCTTTATTACATTTAACAAAAGTCGAAAAACAAATAGAAAATAGAGATAGTGAATTTAAAACGATTGTAGATACTCAATCCGTTACATCGGTGAGTGCACACACACATCATAAAGGTAGAAGTCAAGTAATATTACCTACAGTTATCGTAAACGTGTTTGATAATAATGGTTCACCTATTATATGTCATGCGTTGTTGGACTCTGGGTCGCAGAGTAATTTTATAACAGAAGACCTGGCCCAATCACTACGTATACAAAGAGAGAAAATAAATTTCTCCGTAACAGGTATACAATTATCATCACATGCTGCTCGCACAGCAATTAACGTAAAGATAAAGTCGCGCGCAGGGAATTATCAAAATATAATTAATTGTTTAATATTATCAAAACTAACAAATAATATTCCATTGAGAACGATTGATATTAACATTTCCAATTTGAAATTACCTAAATGCATTGAATTCGCTGATCCATTATTTACGCAACCACGAAAAATAGATGTGATACTAGGCACGGATATATTTTTTAATTTGCTATGTTGTGAGCAATATAAATACGAGCAACAAGGATTAGTATTTCAAAAAACGTTATTGTGTTGGATTGTAGGTGGTCGTACAATAAATTTACAATCTGACAACGACTCAAATACTAGCCTAGCATTATTTACATCGGAAAATAATGATAGCCAAAATGAATCAAAATTAGATTTAATGATGTCAGACTTTTGGAAAGTGGAAAATTGTCCTTCGGAAAATGTATACACGTTAGAAGAAATAAAATGTAAAAATTATTTCGAAAAAAAATATTAAAGGGGATATGAATATGGAAAATTTATCGTAAAATTGCCATTTCGTGACGCAGACGTGAAACTAGGAGACTCACGTACAACTGTATTACGTCGTTTTAAATTATTAGAGAAACGTTTTAGTAAAAATTCAAATTTTCATTCACAATACGTAAAATTTATGAGAGAATATATATCATTAGGTCATATGGAACCTATTGAAACAACATCTGAAAATAGTAACGAATATTTCTTACCTCACCATGCAGTTGAAAAGGAAGATAGTGTTCCAACTAAATTACGCATAGTGTTTGATGGTTCATGTCGAACGAATAACGGTTTAAGCCTAAATGATATATTATTAAAGGGTCCCACGGTTCAACAAGAGTTATTTTGTATTTTAGCGAGATTTCGCACCAATAAGTACGCATTATCTGCTGATATAACTAAAATGTACAGGCAGATTTGGTTAAACGAAGAGCATA
The DNA here is from genome assembly GCA_019022885.1 of Schlechtendalia chinensis. Taxonomy (NCBI): domain Eukaryota; kingdom Metazoa; phylum Arthropoda; class Insecta; order Hemiptera; family Aphididae; genus Schlechtendalia; species Schlechtendalia chinensis. The sequence continues at coordinate 53,770,039 of CM032339.1, forward strand.
GGAATTATCAAAGAATATTTTGGCGCGAAAAACCAGATCAGTTATTGCAAACGTATCGATTAAAAACCGTTACATATGGCACTACACCAGCATCGTATTTAGCAACAGGTTGTTTAAATAAATTGGCCGATGAAGAATTTAGTAAATTTCCGGTTGCGTGTGAAGCAATCAAAAACGATTTTTATGTAGATGATCTTGGTGGTGCATTTACAAAACAAAAGGCATTAGACTTACGAAATAACTTAATCGAAGTGACTCGGAAGGCTGGTTTCGAATTACGCAAATGGGTATCAAATGATCGAGAACTTCTAATGAACATGCCGGACCAAGATAATATTAAAATGTTGGTCTTGAATCCAAAGGAGGGCATTACAAAGATTCTAGGACTAATTTGGAACACACAAAGTGATGCATACCGATATAAAATTCAAATATCAAATATTGGAAATAATAAAATTACGAAACGTGTTATTTTGTCGCAAATTACTTCTATATTTGACCCACTTGAGCTAATAGTACCAGTAGTCACGTTATACAAATTATTTATGCAAAGGATATGACAAATGAGTTTGAGTTGGGATAGTGAACTTCCAAAAAATTTAATAAGTGAATGGCAAATGTAATTATATATCATACTAATATATCTGAATTATCCTCACTAAACGCGCTTAATATACCACGATGCATTATAGGTCCAGGTAATGCACACTTATTCGAAATACATTGATTTTCGGATGCCTCAAATGTAGCATATAGCGCGAGTTTATATTTAAGATCCACCAACGAAAGTGGTAAGTACACTGTTAATTTAATATGTGCTAAATCTAAGGTGGCTCCTATAAAGACAATTTCATTGCCTCGTTTAGAATTATGCGGCGCAGAACTACTTGCACAATTGGCGAACAAAATTGTAAACAAATTAAATGTTCATATTGTTGAAAAGTATTTTTGGACCGATTCAACAGTTACGCTTGCTTGGATCACGTCAGAATCAAGGAAGTGGAAGACATTTATCGCACACCGTGTTGGAGAAATACAAAACTTAACATCGACCTCAGAATGGTACCATGTACGAACCGAAGATAATCCTGCTGACATAATTTCACGTGGTTGCAAAGCAAGTAAGATAAAGAATCAACCTTTGTGGTGGGAAGGTCCTACTTGGTTGAAGTTATGTAAAGAAGTATGGCCAAAGGATAATATAAGGATAATCGATAAATCACAAGAAGTTTTAGAAGAAAAACAAATTATACATTCATATATTACTCAGATAGAAAATTCAATTATAGAAAAATATTCATTTTCAAAACTATTAAGAATAATCTCGTTGAGTTGTTTTAAACACGTTGAGATGTAAACATCGTATTATTGGTCCGATACAAGCGGACGAACTAAGAAATACTTTGGTAGTACTAGTAAAAATAGTTCAAAATTACTACTGGAATCAAGAAATTATAGATTTACGCAAAGGCAATCAAGTATCAGTAAATAGCAAGTTAAAATATCTTAACCCGTTCATAGATGAAAAAGGCGTAATTAGAGTTGGAGGTCGTTTAAATAATGCTACTGCAATAGACGTATTTCAAAAACACCCTATGGTAATTCCTTCAACCAGTTATTTAGCAACATTAATATTTCGATATTAACACATACGATTACTGCACGCCGGATCTCAAACAATATTATCGTCAATAAGAGAACAATATTGGCCTATTAATGGTAGAAATTTAGCAAAAAAAATTGTTCATCAATGCATCACATGTTTTCGATATAACGAAAGGTATATAAGGGTTTATATAACCTAGGTTTATAAGGTTTATAAACCTACAGTAATAAAGCCAATAATGGATAATTTGCCCAAAGAACGTGTGAATCCAAGTCACCCATTTAAAATATGTGGAATTGACTATGGTGGTCCAATTATGGTAAAAGCTAGTTTACAGCAAAAAGCCCAATTAACAAAGGGTTATATATGTATATTCGTCTGTTTTGCAATCAAAGCTATACATATAGAACTAGCCAGCGACTTATCAACAGAATGTTTTTTAAGTGCATTAAGACGATTTTGTAGCCGACGTGGGATATGCTCAGATATTTATTCGGATAATGCAACAAACTTTGTAGGTACAAATCGTAAATTAAAAGAATTAAAAAAAACATTTTTGTCAACTATATCAGATCCTGATCTTCATAAGGCCATCATGGAAATTGGTATACGTTGGCATCATATACCACCACGATCCCCACACTTCAGTGGTCTATGGGAAGCAGGTATCAAATCGGTTAAAAAACACGTCAACAAGATATTAGGAAATTCCGCATTGACCTATGAAGAATTAAACACTGTACTTGCTAGAGTAGAAGCGTGCTTAAATTCTCGTCCTATAACTCCTCTGTTCTCAGACCCATCGGATATGTCCGTATTAACGCCGGGTCATTTCCTTATCGGAAGCTCGTTAGTATCGCTACTGGAACCAGACCTTACGGCCACACCTGTTAATACGCTAAGCAGGTGGAGAAGGATAAGTCATTTATAACAACAATTTTGGTGTCGTTGGTCAAAAGATTATTTAGTTCAACTACAAACACGTAACAAATGGGAAAAGAACAGAGGTGCTAGCATTCGAGTTTGTACTATAGTCATCATGCGAAATGAACATTTACCTCCTCATCACTGGAAAATCGCACGGGTCAAAGAAGTACATGCAGGTAATGATGGAATAGTTCGTGTAGCAACCGTTACTACAATCAAAGGAGATTTCAAACGAGCAGTGAGATTACTATCACAATTGCCCTTTGAAGGCAACTAAATTTATACTCATTCATTTATTTATTTATTTTTACTTTTATATTTATTTATATATTTAATTATTATTATGAATGTATTATTTAAATCTATATGTATTTAATATTTTTTTTCTTTTGTACTCGTATAATGTCTATTTGCATTTATTATTATTATTGTTTTGAAATTATTATTTCAAGGCGGGCGGTATGTTTGAACCTTAATTGTATACGTATATTTCTTGTGAGTTAGGTAATAAGGCGATAAGCGTTCAGTCGTCCGTCATATGCCGCCCGGGAATGACTCCATGTGAAAGACGAAAATAAAGCGTTAATAATTATAATGTATATAGCTTGTTTTTAATTAATCGTTCATACAGTCCATTAAAAAAACGAACATCGCTCTTCCGTCTACTTTTTTTATAGCTCAAGTCGATGGACGCATGATAATCAGTCGAATCACGATATCGTAGTATGATTAAACAATTTAAAAAACTGACGACATTTCTATGATGTGTTTTTTTCGCGCAATCGTTTATATTTAAGTAAACAGAAATTGATTTAAATTGAATATTTCTTTTGTTATTTAACGTCGACTATTAATTTTATTTCACTGGAAATAGAGAATAATCATTGTTGTACACCAGCATAGTTGTCTTACATCTCGAAACGGTGGTTGCGTGCAAATTTGATGAAATATTTTATAGTAGTATGATTAAAAAAATTTAAAAAACTGGTAACAATTCTAAGACGTGTTTTTGTCATTCAATCGTATGTTTTTAATAAAACCAATTTCTGGACTTTTAACACATTACAAATATCGCTCTTCCGTCTAATTTTTTTATAGCTCAAGTCGATGGACACATGAAAATCAGTCAAATCACGATATCGTAGTATGATTAAACAATTTAAAAAACTGATGACATTTCTATGATGTGTTTTTTTCGCGCAATCGTTTATATTTAAATAAACAGAAATTAATTTAAATTGAATATTTCTTTCGTTATTTAACGTCGACCATTAATTTTATTTCACTGGAAATAGAGAAACATCACTGTTGTACACCAGCTTGGTTATTTTACATCTCTAGACAGTAGACGAGTGTAAATCAGAACTGATAAGATATGGTAGTATGATCAAAATATAAAAAAACTAGTAACAATTCTATGAAGTGTTTTTGTCTTGCAATCGTATGTTTTTAAGTAAACCGATTTCTATAAGAATATATTTTTTTCTAACTTTTTAACATATTATAAATGTCGCCCTTCCGTCTGATTGTATTATACCTCAAGTCGAGGGACGCATGGAAATCATTCGAATCACGATATCGTAGTATGATTAAACAATTTAAAAACTGACGACATTTCTATGATATGTTTTTTTTGTGCAATCGTTTATTTTTAAGTAAACCAACATTTTTTTAAATTGAATATTTCTTTTGTTATTACTGTTATGAACGTCTCCACAACAATAAACAATTAAAGAAAGAAAAATGAACAACAAATTAATTAATTAAATACAAAATATATTTATTAAATTCACTGCGAAAAAGAATAATTTATATTATAAAATATTATTATACGACTGAGGTTCTGCTAGATGCTCTGTTACTACAACACTGACCGGACGAATGCCGGGGACGAGGCACTGTCGTCCAACGCAAGAAAGAATTTGCTACTTCAGCAAAATGCTTGTGTATGCTATTCGACAGTGTCTCGTTCTCACAATATAACTGTTAAAATTAAATTATATAACTGACATTATATAAAACTAAAAAATGACCATGGGTTCATAACACCCCCCAACTTAAATGAGACATGGGGGCCTTACAGTCGCCATGTATCATACTACATTAACAGTTATTTGTTTTGGATAATTCTGAGGTACCTTGCAAGGTCTGCAAGTCCTTTTGAATCGGAGGTTCTGCAATTTCTGGCAAGTAAAATCTAGGTATTTGACACTTATACTTAATTAACAAGTACAAACTTTTAATTACTAAAGTACCTTTTTTTTTTTTTTTTCCGCATTTAAACATAGGACCTGGTGGGAAGACGTTTGCACATTACTGCCACCAGGCCCTATATCGTTTATTTCATCATAACATTTATAATACATAGTACATTCAATGTACACTCAAACAAACAAATTAAATAAAATAAAACAAGTTGTGGGGGCCTCTAACCACCCTGATTAACATGGCTTTCGGCCCACAGCACAAGCGTCTTAACTAACTTAAACTAGTTGCACCTTCTTCCGTCGCCTTTCCGCCTCCTCCTTCTTGTCCATTATTAGCTCCACCATGTCCGAGAAGGCCCGTAGTTGCCTCTCCGCAGCTTCTAAAATCCTCCGCTTGGCCCCATCATCGGCTGGTAATAGTTCCGTCCGGGGTCCCAGTATCACGTCCGGGACATCCCCCGCCACCATCCTTCTGCCAAGCAGCTCCTCGATGCGTGCTCGTTCCATATCCCAATAGTGGCACTCGAAGAGGGTGTGTTCCGCAGTGTCTTCTAGGGCTCCGCAGTGGACACAACTGGGGTCCACAGCTATTTTATTGCTATAAAGATAGCTCTGGAAACAGCCGTGCCCCGTAAGCGCCTGCGCCATGTGGTAGGAGATGGTCACTAGTTTGGAGTCACACACCCATCGACTCACGTCCGGGACCATCCTCCTGGTCCATGCACCCTTGGTCGAGGCGCTCCACTCCCTCTGCCAGCGCCGCAGTGTGTCAGCCCTCGCCTTCTGCTTGACTCTCATAGTAGGTCCTCCAGGGTCGGCCCAACTCCTCGCCTCGTAGATCTTGCGGCGCTCTTCAGCTAATAGGTGCGCCGGAGGCTACCGGGCAAGCACCAGAGCCGCCATGGCGGACACCGTTCGGTAGCCCCTGATTACCCTGAGAGCCGCAACCCTCTGGGCCTGCCTCAGTGCGTTACGGTTGTACTCCGTCTTCTTGCCCTTCTGCGACCAAACTGGCGCCGCGTATAGGAGTTTGCTGTGCACTACAGACATCAGCAAACTCCTCTTGGCCTGGGAGGGACCGCTCACGTTGGGCATCAGCCTCCCCAAGGCAGCTGCTGAGGCCCTCGCGCTCGCCGCAGTTTTTCGCACGTGATCGCCGAAGGTAAGCCTCGTATCCAGCCGTACCCCGAGATACCTAATGGCCTTCCTCACGGGGATCTGGTGGCCACCAATCGTGAATACCGGATTCCGGTACGCCCATTTCCCCGTGAGAACCACCGCTTCGAATTTTTGCGGCGCCACCGCAAGGCCATTTTCGCCCATTCATCTGGCCACCATCTCCAACGCCGGATTCCCTGCCCTCTCCAATAGATCCGCGTTGTGAGCCGAAACCACTACGGCCAGGTCATCCGCAAACCCGACCAACTCCACTCCTTCCGGAACTTCCTGCCGCAACAAATCATCATAGAAGATGTTCCACAGGCCGGCCCCAGTACCGACTCCTGTGGAAGACCGCAGTTCACCCTCAGCTTCGTCAATCCACCGTCATGGTTTCCGACCAAAAGTGCGCGATTGCTCATATACGATCTGAATACGCACAACAATGCGCGGCCAAGGTGCCGAGTTAAACGCGTTCGATACATCTAGCGCAATCATGGCGCAGAGACTCCTGCTAGCAACCGGGCCGCAAGCTGCACGCTCCGCCAGTCCCATGACAGCGTGCATTGCGTCAATAGTCGACTTCCCTCGTCGAAAACCAAACTGCCGGTCGCTGAGCCCCCTGACCGCTGCCAGGTGCGCGTTCACCTTGTTAAGCAGAAGTCTTTCGAACAGCTTTCCAACACAATCCAACAGGAAAAGGGGCCTGTAGCTCGAAGCCTCAGTTCTAGGCTTGTCCTTTCCCTTGTGTAGTAACACCAGTCTTGCCACTTTCCATCGCTCTGGAAACACACCGCTGGATAGGCACCGATTAAAGACGGCCATTAGGGTATCCGGCCTTTTTTTTTTTTTTTTGAAAAAATCGGCGTTTACACCCACTGCCCTGAAGACCTGTTAAGCAGTACTTAGGGCAGTGGGTCGCCATCGTTTATTGAATTTAACAACATAACAATCAGCCACTAGGGTGGGTATCCGGCCTTGCCCCTGCCAACTTCGCTATGACCTCATTTGGCACCATATCTGGCCCAGGGGCTTTGCCTCGCGGGAGCCTGGCCGCCGCTAATCTCAACTCGTCAACAGAGACCAGACTATCCACTCCCACGTCCACCACCGTGGGGTCCTGCGCGACTGACCATTCAGTGTCGGGGAGCAAGGGAAATAGCTCCCTCGCTATTTCCACCTCGAGGCCCGTCGCTGCCTTCGGGGACTCCCTCAGCCTCTTGGTCACGACCCTGTAAGGCAAGCCCCAAGGGTCGGTGTCCACCAACCGGCAGAGTTGGTCCCACGACCTCGCTTGAGCGGCGCGAATGGCTGTTCTCAATTTTTTCTTAGCCTCGGTCCAGGCCGCTTTCTCCGCTTCCCTATCCAACGTGCCCGTCCTGCGACCAGCCCTTTGGTACTGCCGACGGGCTGCACAGCTCGCCTTCCTCAGCATAGCAATGTCGTCCGACCACCAATGTACCGCTCTGCGAGTTGTAAAATGCGTACGCCGCGGCATGGACGCATCGCATAGATCAGCCAAGTAGCCATCCAACCGCTCGGCTAGCATGTCTGCGCTGAGGGCCTCGGATGAAAACTCAGGAGCCGCAGCTCTCAACCGGCCGGAGAGTTTGCCCTCGTCGAGCTTCCTAAACGACCATCCACGCCCACGCTCCGGCACCACCACCACCGGAAGCCTAGACGAGACGGACGCCTGGAGTCCATACGCCACATAGTAGTGGTAGCTCTCGGACCCGACATCCGAGAGGACCCTCCAATCGATGACCTCCCAGTCCGAGTCGGCCCTAACGAACGTCACGTCGACAATAGACCGGGCATTATACCTGGTGTATGTCGGCGTAGACCCTCGGTTACACACAGCTAGGTCTAACAACGCGCAGAAATTGGCCAGAAGATCTCCTCTGGCGTCATCAGCCGGGCAGCCCCACTCAGTCGAGTGCGCATTAAAATCTCCGCTCACGACCACCGTGCAATCGCCCAGAGCACGAATGGAGGCGTCCAAGTTCCCCAGAAACTCATCAAACTCGGAGACTTTGCAATTGGGCGTGTAGTAGCAGCTGAACACCACCACTTGTCCAACTGCCACCCACACAAAGCCCTTCCCGCTCCCACATGCCCCCTAAGGACACGGCCGACAGTCCAGTTGCTACAATGGCACACTTGCCATCACTACTACTAAGCCACCGCTCTCTGTCTTCTGGGTTCCGCCATTGATCAGACACTAGCATCAGATCTGCTCCATAATCAATTGCCGTCTGCGGCAGTAACTGCTGCGCAGCCCAGCAATGATTAAGGTTAATCTGAATAAGCTTCAGCATTTAGAGACCCTCTCCTCCGTCGACGCTCCGCTGCTGACCTTGGCCTCTTCCACAACGCCGCTAACAGGTTCGGTCAAGCTGGTCCCACATCCTGCGGGCCTGACAGTGCCATTCCTGATCAGATCCCAAAAAGCCATCGCATCCTCGCGACTAGCGTCGCAGCCCTTGGCAAAGTGACCCGTCTTACCGCAACGCCGGCAGTCACTACTCCTGTCGATTCCTCGACAATCCCTCGCAACGTGACCCGTTGCGAAGCACCGGAAGGACCTAGCTGTGCTGCTCCCCTCCCTAGCTCTGCAGTAGACCAGCCCCACGCGCATCCGCCCTCTCACCAGGAGACGAGAGGCTATCCCACTTGGGACAAGGAGCGTGGCCGCCTGACTGCCACCATAACTCTTCCGAATGTTGAAGATTTTAACGTCCTCGACCCGCACATCGAAGTCCCTGGATAGCGCTTCAGTGATGTCCTCGTTAGTAGTAACTCCATCTAAGTCCCGCAACTCAATGAGAATGCGCTGCTCCAGTGTCCTAACAGAACCGCCCGGGCCAAGGGACTTCTCCAGTTCCGTCCTGACCACATCCACCGACTCTGGACCACCATTCACTTCGACTAGGAGATCGCCGTTCCTGGTCACCCGGATCTTGGAGATCCTATCCCCCGTTGCTGCTGGATTGACATTTGCCCTTATCGTCTTGAGAAGCTCTGGAAAAGGGTCCTCTCCTCTCCTGACTACTACCGCTAGAGGGAGTACTCTTCTCCCTCTAATCGTCCGGCCGTCTTTTTGGCTTCCCATTCAATAAATGTTCCGCGACAGGAGATTTTTCGTCTTCTTGATTTTGAACGTTTATAATACTTTTATATAATTTTAATTCTTACTTCCTATACTTTTAATATAATATTTTTAAGTCTATAATATAGACTTTTTCCTTCAACACATTAACTCCTAATATCCTTCAATAAAATTTACATATGAAATAGAATTAGAAGGAAAATTACCATTCTTAGACTTATTAATTAAAAGAGTAGATAATCAGCTAAAATTTGAAATTTATCGGAAGAAAACACACACGTTTCGATATATTCATAAAAATTCGAATCACCATTGGCAACAAAAAATGTCTATATTTAATAGTATGCTTTTTAGATTAGTTAATATCCCCTTAGAGAAAAAAGATTTTGACAAAGAATTAAAATTAATAACTGAAATCGCTAAATTTAATGGGTACGAAAAAGATTTAATTTTGAAAATGGTTAGGAAACATAAATGGTCAAAGGAACTTAGGATGGTTACACTCAATAATAGATTAGAAAATAAAATAATTAGGTCAGCAATGGTATTTTATCCCAAACTTTCGTATGGCTTAACAAGAATTTTCAAATATTATGGGGTTAATATAGTAACAAATAAAAACAATAATTTAAGAACACTATTAGGAAATACAAAGGATAAAATAGATGAAGGAGAGAAATCGGGTATTTATAAAATTCAATGTGAAGATTGTAATAAATGCTATGTAGGTCTAACAAAAAGAAATATAAATGTTAGGTTTAAAGAACATTTAAGAAACGTTAAAAATCAAGAAGACGAAAAATCTCCTGTCGCGGAACATTTATTGAATATCAACCATAATATTAAGTCAGTAAAACTCTTAAAAAATGTAATTAATTATAAAGAATTGAACATAAGAGAAGCAATAGAAATGTCAAAAAATAAAAATAATTTGTTAAACTGGGACTTAAGTCCATTACAAAATTCATTATTGAAATTAATTTAATATAAACAGAATAGCGATAACATAGAATTCCGGTCTGCGTGATTGGATGACTCTCGACCAATCGGAGGGAGTTTGTGTTGTCGTCATCGATAATAAAAACTGTATAAATACGGGCGTATATAGAATTTAACGGTTAGTAGCTTGCGCTGATGATGACAACGTAGTTGTCGAAATACGTATACGCGGTTATTGTGTATAATTTTTTGTGATTTGGGTTTCAAACATTTTGTGAATTTTAGTATATTATAGGGGGGGGGGGATTCCCTACTAATGCCACTTGGTCCTGTCGGGATCCGTACGGTGGTTCCGGCATTATGGCCGTTTAAGTGGGCAACCACCTGTTGCTCCCGTCAGCGACCACCAGTTGATCGGACCACCTGTTGATCGGGTCGGGAACCACTAGTTGATCGCGCCACCTGTTGTCACTGGTCGGTGACCACCAGTTGCACGAGCCACCTGTGGCCTCATGCCGGCGACCACTTGTCGATTCTCTGCTGAATGCGCGACCGCCGCCTGCGGCCCTGGTACCAACGGGTACCGAAAGTGATCTTTGTGGTCCAGTATCTTGGCCTCTAGTGGGCCGATTGCCCTGGGGGAGGTGTCAAAAAAATTCGGCACAGTCCCCGGATGACAATGGACCTCGATTCGGCGACATTGACCACGCCGTTTACGAAAAAAAACACCGAAAATAAAAGACTTCGAACTTACCTTGCGAGTTCTTCTAATGTAATCAATAGAGGCCGCGATAATGCTCAGATGGCCAATGCTATCGACTAAACACTTTTAATGATTCACTTATAGTAAACATCCTAATGCACTTTAATATACTCAAAATTAATTAACAACGTAACTATCGCAAAATGATCGGATCGGTGGGAAAGCCGACGAAAATAGTTTAGTGAAACACAAATGCAAAAACGTGGATTTTGGGCGGCTGTGTTATTTAGATGGACGCACTATAAAAAGTTGCTCACGAACGCAGTTTGTACACAGCATGCAGCAAAATTATCACAAAGCGACTGTCCAGTGGTCGCACACCTTATAGAACAAAAAGCACAAAAAACCGCTGAAGGCAACCGGCACAAATCGAAAAACCGTCAAATGCCGCTAGAGGGCGCCCTCCGGAGTGGCACTGAACACGAAAACGCAAGTCAACGCTCCGCGACCGTCACCGTCGCAATTACTAAAGTACCTATAATTATGTATACTAACATGAAATGATGTTCTGGTTTAATGCTACTAGTATCTTTGTATAACTTTTCAAGTTCATCCAACTCGCGTGCATCTTGGGCCAATTTGTTAAAGCTCAAAATATTTTTATTCTTATTAATAACTTGTACCACACGATTTTCTGTAATTTTGAACCACGATTTCAATGTATTCAACCTAGGATTTTCTGGAACAAAATCTTTCCGAATTTCTGAAGTAAATGTTCTAGATGGGGTTAGTACTTGTGTCTCCGTATTGATCACACAATAATCGGGAATTGTAATTTTTCCTACTCCAGTTAGCTGGATTTTATAAGATTCCTGATGACACGTTATTGTGACTAACTGTGTAGAACAATAAAATAGCTATAAGTTTTTCAATATTAACTTATGCCAGATTGATGTATTTACACTTAGATACTTTAGATTACAATTTCTTATCGGATATTCTGGACTGTTGTACAAAGATACCTCATAGTTAATGTGATCGTTATGCTTATTTATTGGTACAGGATCAACACATAATTTGAATGAAAACAATAATATACTTTTATCATATTGAGTTTCTTTCATACTAACATGATATTCATTATTTGTACTTATAGCTAAGTATTGACTTTGTGGTTCAATAAGTACAAAGTTACTCCCATTAATTGACATAGGAAGCGGTATATTATGATACAGATTAAAGTGTAAATTAGATACTAGAGGAATCCGAGTTGGGAATAAAAGAATTTCTTTGGCGTATATTACGCTTAACTTAGATATTCTAAGAAGTTCTGGAATTTCAAAATGAGGTTCCGTAACTGGAAGTTCCAAAGCTGAATGTAAAGTAAGTTGAATCTGTTTTAGTTCGTGAATCATTTCTGAAGGAGGAAATACACTGGTATGCATCAAACCATTAAAAGCGGAATTGACTATGGCTTGGAGGTTCTGAGTCTCCCATGAAAATTGATTCAACAGTATTGTCAATATATAAGTATGTGTAAGGAATATATTCTGGATTTCTAAAGAGTTCATGATCACTAGAGCCATGCGTGTATGTGTTTCTAATTCTTCTATGTTACCTCGGATATTCTGGGTTTCATTTATTAGGTCATGCAGAGTTGAAATTTACATCATTCATAACTAATGAAACAATACGAACTTGTTCGTGCGCAAGATGAACTATCTTGTCTCCAGAACGTGATAAACTTTCAATGTTGCTATAAAAAAAATTAGCATCTTGATCAGAGCAAACTCCGAAAAGAACATTTGCTAATCTACCGACAATATTCATTAATCCTCGAGAGTATCTTTTAGGCATTTTTGGATTTGTATTTCCCGGTCCCAATATTCTTATAACAGTTTTGAAATTCGATTCAATTTCGTGTATGAATGGAGTTGTAGACTGTATGAAATTTGTACACACTTGTGTTAAAGCACGGTCTTCGTGAGTCTTCAGAGAAATGCATACATTACTTGTCCGTTCATAGTATTCTTGAAGCAGTTGGTACTTCTGATAATATGTCGTCAGATTGAGATAAGTGACTAAATTCCAATTGCTATATGATATTCTGAGTGGACCCATAGCTTCAAAGTATATATGTCTGATGTCTGATTTAACGATGTAATTTTGATGTTCTGATCGAGAGGTTCTGCTTTTCCATATATAATGATGGATGAGATTCTGTAACAAGAATTCGGATTAACTCGATAAATTTTTGTAAAAGATTTTTATGAATTCGGACAGGCTTGTTCCGTTTCAGTATAGTTACATTATGAGAATCTTCATGAAGCTCTGTAACAGAAAATGGACCTAGCCATTTTGGTGCTAATTTACCCTTACTGGCTGTCTCTTGTACTATAACTTTATCACCAATTTCAAGATTTAACGGAATAACCTTCTGATCGTAACGTTCCTTAGATTTTTGTTTGGACTTAGACTGATGTTCAGTAACCATCTGATGAGTTTCTTACATTAAGCGCTTCATCTCATACTGGTAGTCTTGATAATTGTACTGAGGTTCTGGATTTTGGGAAAACGACTTCGGAACTATAAGCAGATACCCATATACTACTTCATGAGGTTGAAATCCCGTTGCTGAAGAATTATGACAATACATTACGTATGGAACTAATGCATCCCAATTCTAAGGATTTTTGCTGGCAAAGTTTCGCAGATATTCTCTAAGAGTTCTGTGACTACGCTCCAAACTACCATTACTCTGTGGATGGTATGGGGTTGTAGATTATTTTGAAATTTTTAGTAATCTGCAAACTTCTTTGAAAACTTTACTCAAAAATTCAGTTCCGTAGTCGGTCATTAGTGCTTGCGGTTGCCCATGTAAACATACAAACTGAGTTACAAAAGCCTGCGATACTGTGTTCGCTTCATGATCTTTTATTGCGGTTGCCCACGCAAATTTTGAAAAATCATCAATCAATGTTAGAATGTACGAATTACCAGCGTAAGACTTAGAGAGAGGACCAACAATGTCCATTAAAATTTTTTCAAATGGTTTTGTAGCAGTAGACGTAATGACCATAGGCTCTCTGATTGTCTGGTTAGTAGCCTTGTTTTTCTGACAAACAGGACATTTCCTAATGTATTGTTTGATCTGCAATCTCATTCCCTTCCACTGATGTTGTTGAGAAATTCGATTATAAGTTCGTGCAATTCCTTGATGTCCACCTAGAGGGTTCTCAAAGAATTCACGGATTATCTGCTGCTTGTTATCCTCCGTCAACTCATCTCAGGTGTATACTTGTACATACAATGGAGAGTTTCGGAAAATATAGCGTAACATATTATGTACAACTTCCCACTAGAGCCGATCTAATCCACAGCTTAGCCTCGGACAAGCGAGTTTCTTGATTTTCTGTTTCATACATAATATCACGAGGTTCTGTAAGCTAGTAAAAAGATTTTCATACGTAGGTTTCTGCCAGAAGAATTTCTTGGTAATAACATAGAAGATCCAACGATGATCTTCTTGTAACATTGCAATTTCTGTAATTATCCGTTTCTGATCACGGAGTTCTGTCAATCTTCCAAATCTTTGACGAAATTCCAAAGCTATTCCTTTCTTCATATTGAAATCTTCAGAGACACAGTGAAACAATGAAACGTCAGGTTCTGCTTGAAATAAATCTCCTGAGATTTCTACCAGATTTGGAGTAGGCCCTGTAAGCTCTGACTTTTCTTGAAGAAATTTTTGATAATCACTAGATTTGTTCGGAGAAGATTGCGCTTTTTGCTGCTTTCTACAACATTCTGAGATTCTGAAACATATTGAGGTTCTGAAAGTTCTGGAGATTCTGAAATACGCAGCTTTTCTGGAGATTCTGTAAAAGTATGAGGTTCTGGATGTTCTGGAGGTTCTGGAGATTCTGGAGGTTCTGGAGATTCTGGAGGTTCTGGAGGTTTTTGCGATCTGGTAACGACTCTGTAATTTATACTCAGAGCATCGGCGTTGGTATTGCTTGATCCAGGTTTATAATGAATTGTATATTGATACTCTTCTAGTTTTAAACGCCAACGAGTTAGTCTTGAACCAGGATCCTTCAAATTAAACAGCCAAACTAACGCACGATGGTCAGTAATAATATTGAACTGTCGACCAAATAGATACGGTCGAAAAACTTTGATTCCCCACACGATACTTGTGAGCTCTTTTTCTGTAGCGTTATAATTTATCTCTGCTTTGTTCAATGTTCTAGATACATAAGCTATTGGTAAGTCCTTACCAATAGGCCCTTAAGAAAGTACACAACCGATAGCATAGTTACTTGCATCACAAGTCAGATTGAAGGTCTTTGTAAAATCCGGGTATTGAATAATAGGCGCTTGAGTCAAACAATTCTTCAATCTCTCAAGTGAACACACATAACTTCACCGGAACGGAACGTTCTTCTTGAGTAACGCTGTTAGTGATTTTGCTATTTGCCCATAATTTTGGATGAATCTTCTATAATATCCTGAAAGCCCCAGGAAAGATTTGATTTCTTTAACGTTCTTGGGAACTGGAATTTTCTGGACACATTCGATTTTCTGAGGATCCGGTTTGACTCCTTCATCTGTAATTCGATGACCTAAGTACGTGACTTCCTTTCGAAGAAATTCGCATTTCAGAGGTTGAAACTTGAGTTTGTATTGTCTGAGTCTCTGAAAAATTTCCTTGAGTTTCTGTGAATGATCCGAGAGGTCTTTTGCGTAAATTATAATATCATCTAAATACACAAAAGCCTTTAATCCATTGAGACCAACAAGAACTTTGTTCATTAATCTTTGGAAAGTTCCTGGTGCTCCTTTCAATCCGAATGGTATGCGTAAAAATTCAAAATGCCCTTTGTCTGTAGAAAAGGCAGTTTTTTCTTGATCCGCAGGATTCATAGGAACCTGATGATAACCATGTGCTAAATCCAATGTACTATAATATTTGGATCTTCCCAATTGGTCAAGTATATCCACAATATTCGGTAGGGGGAAAGCATCCCCTACCGTGACTTCGTTAAGACGACGAAAGTTCATGCAGACGCGATACTTAATGTTACCATGAACATCCGGTTTCTTTGGTACAACAAGGAGTGGAGCGTTCCAAAGTGAATCACTTGGTGCAATTACACCTTCCTGTTCGAGGACCTCCATTTGTTCCGTGATTTCCTGACGATGTCTGGGTGGTAATCGATATGGTTTCTGATGAATCGGTACTACTATTTCTGAGGTTCTGATTTCATGTGCTACGGCTGTCGTAGCTGTGATTGCATCTCCTTCTAGAAAGAAGATATCAGAGTAATCGCTACAGATTTCTTCCAATGAATTTCGTTCTTCGTGATTAAGATGTTCCATACGGAGAGCTTCATGTAGTCGTGAAATTCGACTACTGCTAGTCTGATTTCGTACTTGTACAGAATATATTGAAGCTTCGTGTAACTTTTCATAACTGAGCTGCTTTAGGTTGGGAACTCGAATTCGAATAAATTCTTTTGTCGGATTAATAAGTGAAACAAGAACACTTTTATTCCGTACTGTAGTGACTACATTTCCACATATAACCGAATCTATTATTGTTACGTATCATATCTCGTATGATTTATATGGGTTTCCGATTCGTCAGTGGGGACTGGTTGCTTCGTCGTCCGTCGCGAGTATGTGAAAAGTCGCCGCCGTGAATACACGCGCTCCTCGTTTTCGTTGTCGTTTCGTCTTTTCGTCGTCTCAAGTGCTGGATCACGCTCCGCCTGACAATCTTGCTCAACTCCGAAGGATCACATCCTCAGCCATCGCCTTCACTGCTGTCATGTATTGTGTGTCACCTTCGCATCTCATGTATATATAAATATCATTGTTCATATTTTAGTTTGTCTCCCCCCCCTTCCCATTAGTTTTAAGAACTCGTTGTTTCATACTACATACAAAATACAGTCCACTCATTCATTTTATGTCAATATCCTTGTTCTCAATCACACACGGATCTAGACCGGCCTGTTAGCACTCTTGCGCCGTGCACAGGTCCCCCTCCCGCTAATCCGATCTGACGGGAAGGATCGGTGCGCATACTTTCATTCGACTTAAATATGAAGCAAATATACAAGTATGTCACCCCAGCATCACCTAGCCAGCTCATCGACTCGGGGTCCGTCAAGTTGGCCCCCCTACATCGGAATTTGTAAATTTTGTGACGTAATATATTACATGCCGGGCTCGGTGGACTCCGCTCCCTGTTGTCGGGTGGGTGCGGGGACCGTATCGGTCCGATTGTTTATTTTTGTAACGAATGTCGTTTAATAATTATATTTCTAATATTTAAATTGTCGACAGTCCAACCGTAACCGCTGTCACGATTCGGTTTGTGTCTCTCGCGATCCGTCAATTTTCGTTTGACTAATTATTATTTTACATTTAACCTTTATTAAATGTGTTACAACAAAAACATGGAGTAGTTTTTCTTTTCCGGTCCCCGCGGCGAATCTGCCGACGGGCAAGATGTTTGGACACGCATTGATGCAACCGCATCAATGCGGGTAACTATAAGCTTATATATCCGTATCTAGATGTAGAGTATGACTTGGCTAAACTGACCGTTCCTTATTTATTTATTTATTTTCTTTTATTTCCTATTTTTTGTTTTTTATTTATTTACTTTTTTATTCGTAATTTTCCATAGACCAGAACCCCGTATCGCATGTAGGATTCTGGTCTGTGTATCAGAGCGAGCGTACTTCATTGGCGCAAAAGATGAAAATCCTCGTGACTCGGACCCCCGGGTCTCGGCACGGGGTTGGCGACCCGCGTTGGTAGTTCGTGGTCGGCCACATGACGTTCGTCTGACGAGGTAAAGTCGGCGAACAGTCACAATTTTTTTTATCGCATTCGTTTGTGCTACGTTAGTGCTGGTTTGTGCCGTTTATCCCATTGTTAGTGCTACCTTCGTTCAAAAGTTATTGACATTTCAAATGGGGGGCCAACTTAACGACAGCCCCCCCCACATCGGAATTTGTAAATTATGTTATAATTACAACGTTGCAATTTTATTCTTTGTGAAATCACAGTGAAAATCTTCGTAGGGGAAAACTTCGGAATTCAAATAAACTTTCAAATTTTTAATCTTGCAGTCGTTGAAATGTGACATGGAATATACAGCACTATTTTTTCTATTAGTCTGAAATCCTATAATAACATATCGCGGTTTTTCTAATTTGTTTGATGTTTTTACTTTCCACGAGTGCGTGGTGTTTTTAGGTAAAACCGGGTATTCACATAGTTCCCATGTTCTGAATGCACACGCAATGGATTTATGATTATTTATCACTTTTAAAAGAGTAATTTTTTCTCTATCGCTGACTTTAATCATAGGCATTCTCCATAATATTTTAGAAATGTTTACTTTAACGTCTTTTAATTTCGATTTATCGGTTTCGATAGTATTATCGGTTTTATATAATTTTAAAGCGTTGATATCCAACGACGATCTGTTCATAGTAAGCTGCTAATTACAGTTAATTAATATACGTTTATAATACTCACAAAAACCAAACACGTCTTTAAGGTTAATACAACCACTGAACGTGTTTGATTCGATAAAATCTCGATTTACATTATCAAAGTCATCATCCCAAACAGAGTTGCAACGTGAGATAATGTCCGTTTTATTATACGAGCAATAGCCTTTTAATGTTGAAGTTATACCAGGGTTCACAACTTTTTAAATTTGAACACCGTTTATTTCGTATTTCATTTTGGAAAAATGAAATATCAAACCATTGTTTATGAAACGAACGTATTCCACCAAACCAGCAGGTTTGTCAATCGTTCCTTCGATATAGATATAACTATCACATGGGAGAGTATATGATTCCAAGTTATGTAATGGGATACATACTTCGTCGTTATTAGACAGTGCCGATGATGAATACGGTAAAAATGAATGACACTCGATTTGAGTTATCCTGCAGTCATCTACATAATCACCGGTCACATTTAAATAACCATCGTCCATTATAGAGCTTTTTTGAACGGAGAAAATTTAAATTGTTTTTAGTTAATTTCTTGATGAATAATCTATCTTTTTTCCCACTTGTTATCGCACCATTATGATTCACATTACTGACGGTTTTTTCGTGTACAACTCTATTTATATTAAAAAATTGCAGTCCCATTGTCTTGAATTAATATTCGTATTGAAACAGGTTCTCCTCGCAGATCGATTAGGCCTCCGTTTTGATCTTTTAAAACTACACTAATTTGATTAATTGTTGTTCAATTAAGAGAGTACGACACCAAATGTTTAGGAATTTCAATAATTTTATATCCGGGCGGTACGTTTGGATAAAACTCGTGTAATATATGACACTGTCTCCCGTTGTTGATTGATCCTACCACCAAATTTGATTCAATATATATACAGTTTATTTTTGTCATATTTACTAATGACTCCGACTGATGTTGTACGTTAGCCTCATATGTTTTATCTGTTCTAAAGCCTAACATTGTTCCGATACTATTATCCATAGAAAAATCGATAATTCCGTTACTTTTCATTTCACATTTTAACGTGTTGTTGTTTGCATTCAACTCAAACGTAATCTTTGTATCTGATATAATTTGTTTGATTACCGCTTCCAATTCATTTAACTCATACGAACCCGTAGGTATTGTATACACATTTTTTACTATTTTGTTTTCCGAATCATGTATGAATCCTATTTTATTACATTTATCGTTTATATTAGGAATAGAATTATTTGTCTGTAAACATAAAAGACATATCTTCGCGTTTTTACTGACTTCTAAAGACGGAAAAAATCACAGAACAAACTCGAGGAATTTCCATTTAATGTTATTGTGTACATGATAAAAATTTCAAACACAAGTGTCCGCAGTTCATCGTATTATATTTCTGATGTCTTTTGTAATTATAACTGATGTTGCACCTGTTAAAATAATTTTGTAGTTCTAATGGTGGTGGCAAGTTTCCGAAACTGTCGTAATATTCTACTCGATTTCCGATTTTTTTATACGCTACCCAATGAGTGCCCGTACCATCTTCAATACCTAAGTTTATCACAGCTGTTTCTTTAAGTTTAGGGCGGATAGGTAACCTGTCTCTTGAAAATACTCCGATAAAATGAGGTATTTTCAGCATGCGTGCATACTTTATAATCTCATAATCGTATAACGCTCTATTGGGTAACGTAGAAATTAGTTTTTTGACTTGTTCTTTTTTCTGGTTTTCTTTACCAATCCATTTCCTCTATACGACGTTAAATACAAATCATTACCTTTCTCGATTTTATATGAATCGCCTTTATACGGTGCAAGGTATAAACCTTTACCCAAATGAATAGGGGTATTTTTATTAGATTTCATATCGCTTACGATTTTAACTACATTAGCAATACCACCCGTAAGTGCACCTAGTGCAAACAAGCCCGCGAATATCAGTATTAATGGTTACACTCCACCCTTTTTCGGTATTGGTATTACCCTGGGTGTTTTTGTTTTCTTATTTTTACGTAACGTTTTTTTGGCTGCCGGAACACATATTTTCGTTAATTTCGTTAAACTTTTTTCGCCGATTTTATTTTTATTGCGTTCTTAGCAGCATTGACCACATATTTAAATCCACACCCGGCACCAATCTTGCGTTAAGCCTTTATAGCCATAGTTAACAGCCAAGAGGCGGCTTTTTCTTTAAGACTCGAATTATTTGACTTGAATACTTCCCAAGCTTGATCTTACAAAAATCTTGTCTGCTTTATGCCTATCGGCTAACGAATTACTATTTTTATAAGCTATATCGTGTTCTCGAGCCAATTTGTCTAAACTGTTTATTCCATGTTCACCACGTGTCAACCTCTCATGCAATTTAGTGCCCAGACCACAAAATCTAAAATAATATTATATATAAATATATAGACTTATCGTGATTTAATGATTTACGTACCTATAGCCTGGTAAATGTAGTTCCACAGGTAAATGGTTTATAAGAGAGTTTACAACCCCCGAGCCTTTATTCGTGTTATTCTTTCGAACGTGGGCCATCGTGAGATACATTTCTTAACGGTATTGCTATATTTATATTAAAATGCGTTTTATCGAATAGGAACATAAACTTCCCGTTTATAACATCGATACACAGGATATTGTGAAATCAAGACACGGACCACTGTTTCCAAACACTGTACACTCACTAATATTAGGCAGTTCTGGCTGTGGAAAAACAAATTTAATTTATTTTCTACTTGTTAATGAGAACGGTTTACGATTCGAAAACATTTACATATATGCCAAAATTCTGGATCAACCGAAATATAAATTATTGAAACAAATAATCGATGGTATCGATGGTATTAATATATTTACATTTTTCGAAAACGATAAAGTCATTCGCCCCGAAGAGGTTTTACCGGATTCTGTATTTGTAATGGATGACGTCATCGGTGAACACCATGGTGTTATTAGAGATTATTTTTCATGTGGTAGACACAATAAAGTAGACATATTTTATTTAGCACAGAGTTATTCGAAAGTTCCCAAGCAGTTAATACGTGATAACGCGAATTTAATTGTATTATTTAAACAATACGAAAGAAATTTAAAACACATGTATAACGAACACTGTTCTGGTGATATGAGTTTTATAGAGTTTAAACTTTTTTGCGCAACATGTTGGAATCGGGATCGGTTTTCGTTTGTCGTAATTTGTAAATACAGCAAATTTGACAACGGACGTTATCGACTTGGTTTTGATACGTTTGTCGTTATATAAGACAGTGTTTCACAAATACCATCCGCATTTAACACGTAATAATGGACGAGGAAAGTATATTAAACAAAATAGTTAAAGCTAAAGATTGTTTAAGGCGAAAATATAACGCTTTGAAAACCGGTGAAACTAATGTTCAACAATTAGTATCTAAAACGTTTAAACCAATAATCGAACCACTAAACAAAATATCAAATATATCGTTTCCAACCCCACCACTACCATTACCATCACCACAGAATATAGATAAAAATAATATAGCGCAATTAAATTCTATTGAAAGTTTTGATGAAGAAAACGATGATAGTACGCAATCAACCTTCCCTGCTGCGACGGGGATCGCGGGATGGGATCGTGTTGCTTAAAAATATACATGGGCAGGTATAGCAAAAAAAGGGGCGAGTAAATAACACAAAATCTTCTATACTTAAGTGGACTGTAGTAACAACATTTAAATTTAAACTAATTACTTATAATATGCAAATTTCGTAAGTGTGAAATAGCAGTATGGTGGAGATACATATAAAAACGACAAATTATAATATGTCCCCAATGGGCTCACAACTTAAATATATATATATATACAATATCAATCATATAATTTAAATATAAGATAAAAGAAAAGAGAATAATTTATTATTTATAATATTTATACATATAATACGACCTGATCGCAGTTGACACACGTAGCTAGATGCTGTTAAAATTACCGTTAAAAGCAAACGAGACCGTTGTACAATAATCAATGTGTAAACGCGAAACGACGGATAATTAGGTGTGTGCGAAAGACACAAAACGTGGACGAATTCAGTTAAAGTATCGTTGAAGACAGAGGAAACCGTTAAGACCCACGGGTACGACGACGCCAAAGACCACGGAACGCGCTGAGCAAAACAGTCAGAACTTCGGGTATGCGTCGACGGGGCGCACTCGGGCCACAAGAAGCAATGAGGTGACGACGACGTACGTCGAGCGTCAGTGTCGCGACTCGCGGTAACTATTAATTACCGAACATACTCCCCGCGTTGGAAGACGCAGACTTCCAAGATGTAGTCCCAGGTTCTTCGAGTCCAGCACAGAATCTACATTTGTTATTCGTAAGAGAAAAGAAAAATGTTCATACAGCTAGGTATTAAATCTAAACATGCAATAAAGAACAAATACAATTATATACAGTTAACAGAGTTATTGAATATAAACTAGAGAAAAAGAGAGACAAAATTTTTAGATGTTTTACACTTCCAAGTTGTCTTTGACTGGCAACCTGACTAGTTGAACAACAGGTCGTTTTAACATCCCATCTTGCCCGCGAACTGTCACCACCCGGACTACACCACCTTCACCAGGATGAAGAGCGTCTACACGTGCCATCTTCCAAATTGTCGGTGGAGCGTTTTGTCGACGAATTAATACTAAATCACCGACTGTAAGGTTAGGCTTTTGGCGATACCATTTCGTTCTACTCTGCAGTATCGTTAAATATTCGGAAGACAAACATTTCCAAAACGATTGGTGGAACTGATTTAACAGTTGCCAGCGAGTCAGTCTATTAATTGGTACGGATGTCAACTCTGGCTCAGATAGCGACACGAGGGGACAACCAATAAGAAAATCACCAGGCGATAAGGCTCGCAGATCATTCGGGTCATTGGACTGCGGGGTAATCGGTCTGGAATTGAGAACAGCCTCAACGCGATGAGTGAAGGTTACCATTTCTTCGAATGTCAGTATTTGAGTACCGATTACACGTTTTAAATAAAACTTTGCTGATTTTACAGCCGCTTCCCACAATCCGCCGAAATGCGGGGCTACCGTAGGGTTGAAGTGCCATTGACATAGTACGCTTTTTGAACAAATATCTTGAGCGACCGGGTCTTGTATTACGGAGCGTAATACCGCGTCGGTGCTCTGGAAGTTCGTTCCACAGTCAGAATAAATATTAGTTTAAATTCCACGTCGCGACACGAATCGATGCAGCGCTGCGATAAATGCGGCTATAAATGCTTCCGACACGACCTCTATGTGTACTGCTTTGACGACCATGCAAATAAAAATTGCTAAATAACACTTTGTTGAGCGAGCATTACGGCGTTTCCCTTCGTTGCTAAATGGTCTTGACGGATAAATTCTTGCCTTTGGAAGGTCTCCCATTAATGGCATTAACTTAGAAGCCCGATGTCTTGCACGTATGACACACTTGAATATGATGTATCGAATGATTGAGCGGCTAGAAAGAATCCAAAATCGTGCAGAAAGTAACGAAGAAGTCAATTACGGTCCTGCATGAAGGTGTTGAATATGAAAATGACGAATAAGTTGTACGCACCGACCTCCGTTACGCGAAACAAATCGCCGGAAAGGGCCGGACGCTAATAATTCGTGGCCGGCGGATTAAAAAAAAAAGGAAAAACATATGTATAAAATAAAAGACAATATATATATATGTAAATAGTGGACTGTAATAACAAACAATGATAAAAGCTATACAAAATAAGATTCTTACTAGCTAACTGAATAATTAAAAGGGAGGGGGGGACACATGCGATAAAGAACAGAAAATCGACATGCATTTATTTTTAAAGATTTATACAAAGTAAAGAATATGTACAATATGATATTAATATAAGTGAATATGTTATACGACCTGTTTACTAAACAAACGGGCATGTAACCATAGTCGAAACGCGTCGACAAAAGGGGTTTCAAACGCGAATAACAAACGCGTAAAATATGCCGTTAGAGGCAGTCCGGCGGAAGCGGGAAAACGAAACGACTGCGGACAATGATGAATATCAAACGGGTAGGCGCAAAGGCTTACATACGGCGATGTCGAAACAGCAGCGAACGGTCGGTAACATGCAGTTTCGTCAGCGTGCCGCCAAAGGCAAGACGAAAAGCAATAAAAAGGCCGACGCGCGCACAAACAGAAAAAAAAAGGAGAACGGTACGTTCACGACGATCGCGGCACGAGACAATAATAGAACGTGGTTATGTTTATGCCGATCATGTGACAACAACAATAGTGCTATGGAGCGGTAAGGGGGGCGGCGGAGTACGGCGGTCGCAGTGCTGCCACTTGTGCTGACTATCACGACCGAACATTCTCCCCGCGTTGGAAGACGCAGACTTCCAAGAACAACAGACGTACAATCAAACAGGGAAAAAAAAAAAAAAAAAAAAAAAAAAAATTACAACTTATACTTAATCGTAAAGAGCGAAGACAGTTTATCAATCGCGGACAGGCAACCGGACAATCTTCACGACCGGTCTTTTGAAGACGCCATTTTGAGTGCGAACTGATACGACTCTCACGACTTGATCGGGTCCAGGGTGTACATCAACAACTCGACCGAGGCTCCATTCAGAAGGTGGTCGATTAGGCGCTTCAACAATCACAAGATCTCCGTAGGCGATGTTAGGAGTCGACTGGTACCATTTTTGGCGGCCTTGCAATGTAGACAGGTATTCTGACGTCCACCGTTTCCAAAACGATTGATAGCATTGTTTGACTAATTGCCACCGATTGAGACGGTTCATAGATATAACTGTAACATCTTGTTCGGGAAGCGCAAGGAGCGGCTGGCCAATTAAAAAATGTCCCGGCGTTAACGCACAAAGATCGTTAGGGTCCGATGAGAGCGGTGTTAAGGGGCGTGAGTTTAGAATACCTTCGACACGCGTGACTAAGGTATGAAACTCCTCCATTGTTAACGTTTGATGGCCCAGTACACGTTTTAAATGAAATTTAACGCTTTTTATAGCAGCCTCCCAGAGGCCACCGAAATGTGGAGCTGCAGGAGGGTTAAAATGCCACTTGCTAGGAATGTGATTTGACACGACATTTTTGGTAGATAAGTTGTTAAACAGCTCCCTCATTTGTTTGGCGGCACCCACATAGTTCGTGCCGCAGTCAGAATACAGATCAGACGGGATTCCCCGGCGTGCGACAAACCGATGTAACGCAGCCAAAAAGGCGGCAGTGGACAAATCTGACACGATTTCTAAATGTACGGCCTTTACTGTCATGCAAATGAACAACGCTAAGTATATCTTAGTGGTATTAGAATTTCTCCTCCGCGTCTCCCTGACGATAAATGGACCGCCATAGTCCATGCCGACATGTTGAAATGGTCGATGGGGCTGGACTCGGCTGGGTGGTAACTCACTCATAAGTGGTGCAGGACGTTGGGCTCGGTGACGTGTACAAACAACACAAGCAAAAATAGTTCGACGGACAGCGTCACGTCCTGATAATATCCAGAATTTCTGCCGCAACATAGAAATAATGAGTTTTGGCCCAGCATGCAAGTAACTTAAATGATAATGACGAATTAAGAGCGACGTTAATGAAGACGATTTTGGTAATAAAAACGGATGCTTTGTATCGGGATCTACAAATGCATGACGTAGTCGACCACCAACACGAATAAGTCCGTTATTATCCAGGAACGGTGCCAGCTGAGCTATGGTTGGTGGTGTGATAGTGCGATTCGGTTTATTCAGTTGTGATAATAAAACAGAGAAGTGAGTCTTCTGTGTCATGCGTATTAACACGAGCATAGCACGATTAATTTCAGTACAAGTTAGAACACCGGTAGAAATTGGTTGTAATAGTATTTTAGAGTACACAAAACGCAAAGCATAAGCCATGATTCGCTGCAGCTTACTTATAGAAGAAAATCTACTTAGCAGATAATCGAATTCTGGGGCGTTCTGAGTAACGAGAGCAGACGTCATCGTATTCTTGACCTCTGGTAATTCCGGAACGTTGAGAACGATAAAATTGGAAACGGGCCACTGATCTTCAGGCAATTTAAGGAAATCCGGTCCTCTCCAATGTAACTGGCATTTCGTCATGTCAACTGGTAAAAGTCCACGTGATGACGGATCAGCAGGATTTTCGTTCGTGGATATATGCATCCATTTGCACTCGGGAATGAGTTGGTGGACTTTAGCGACTCTATTAGTCACAAAAACCTTAAAATTCTTTTGATCCGAGGTTAACCACGACAAGACGATAGAAGAGTCTGTCCATGCATACACCTGATTAATCTTAATCTCAGTGCTTAATGCTGTGTGTAATCGCTCAAGTAGTTGGGCGAGTAACAATGCACCACACAATTCTAGACGAGGGATGGACAGGGACTCATCTACCTTGCTAGTTTTTAATGGCGTAACCTTGGTTTTGGTAGCGAGAAAGTATACTTTAATATCGCTACTTTGGTGTTTGATGCGAAGATATGCGGTGGCAGCGTATCCCGTTTTTGACGCGTCGGAGAATCCCAACAATTGGATACACGCAACATTTATAACATCAATGTGACGTGGAAAGGCTAGTTGGTGTATGAATGGTAGTTCAGATAAAAATCGGCGCCAGGTACTAGCTAAATCGGAAGATAATGGGTCATCCCAACCTAGCTTATCTTGCCACAGCTCTTGCAAGAAGCTTTTCGCCCACATAAGCATTGGGCCCAAGGCTCCGATTGGGTCGAATAAGCGGGCGATTACAGAAAGCACCTTACGTTTCGACAACTGTGTTTCTGTCATATGAGTGTGATACGCGAAGTGGTCTGTACTTGTGTCCCAATGCAAACCAAGCACTTTGACCGAATGATCATCTTTTGGATCAAATGAGTCCTGTGTCATGCAGTCTTGTGCTGGAACTCGACGTAGAATCGAAGGGCAATTGCTAGTCCATTTTTTGAGTGCACATCCTCCCGCGTGAAGTAGTCCGATTATTTGGTCTTGGATACGTAACAAGTCTTCAGTAGTATTTGCCCCAGCAACAATGTCATCAACATACGTGGCATTGGTAAGAATTCCTTTGGCGAAAGGGAATCGATGACCTTCTTGCACATCCAGCTCGTGAAGACAACGAATGGCCAAATATGGCGCAGAACTCACACCATACGTCACCGTGACTAATTCGTATTCCTTGATTTCCTCCTCGGGTGAATTTCGCCATAGTATATGCTGGAACGCACGGTCTTCGGGTCTAATGATAATCTGACGGTACATTTTGACAATATCTGCTGTAAAAATGTACTTATTTAGACGACTACGTAGTAACAGGTCTCGAACATCTGTTTGAAGCTTGGGACCGGTACAAAGTGCATCGTTTAATGACAGCCCAGATGAAGTAATAGCCGAAGCGTCGAAGACTACGCGTAATTTTGAAAAGTCGCCGTCTGCTTTCAGGACTGCATGATGTGGTATAAAATATTTACCGGGATGTTTAGCAATCTCCATGTGACCAAGTGTTTCATAGTCAGACATGAATTGGCGGTAAGCGGTATATAACGGTAAATCTTTCATTAGCTTTCGTTCTAAATTGTAGAGCCGTTTTAAAGCAAGCGATCGAGATTCCCCAAGTCCATGGGACGATGATACTGCGCTAACGTTATTGTCTGAACACACTGCAGACTGAACGTTCACGTGGCTAACGAAAAGCAGATCACGAAATGGAAGTGCAACACAGAATCGTCCGGACGGCTCTCGTTTTGTGGTGTCAGTGAAAAACTTTTCGCATAATTGATCTTCCGTAGTGGGTGATGTGACGTTACCGGGTTCCTCCAAAGTCCAGAATTTGCGCAAAAGTTCGTCAATGGACGGAGAGGAGGTAGCTGTTAACGACACTGAAGACGATGTACCCGATTGTGCAGTGGGACCGAACACGACCCAACCAAGAAGAGTGTTTAGAGCTGATGGTAGTCCGACTGTGTGGATGATTTCACCCTTGGAACGAATGAGCAGCGGAAAAACGTCTCCACCGATTAGCATGTCCACATTTGCAGGCGTGTCGAATTTCGGGTCAGCGAGAGGTAGATGCTGGTATTGGCGGCGGACATCAGGTGACAATGTATCAGCGGGCATCAGCGAGGTGATTCGTGGTAAGATTACTACCTCGGCACAGTTAAAGGTAGATTCGACATTACAATGTGGTATAAACGTGCACGTAGTAGTTCCTTTGATTTTTGCAACTGGGTTCTGTGCTAAGCCCACTATCTCGAGATGGCACTTACGACGGACGAGGCCCAACCGAATTGCACACTCTGAAGTGATGGCCGATATTTGTGAACCACTATCCAATAGTACACGTACATATTGATATTCTCCAGTACGATCACGTATTCGGACGACAGCTGTTCCCAACAATACCGTGCTATTTGTACATGAAGTACCGGAAAATTTAACTTGTGCTGCTTCACCATCGATTGTGCGGGTTGCATGACCTATATTTGAGACAACACTTGATGCAGGATTCTGGCTCTCTTTACTGACATGTAAGGTCGAGTGATGGCGTTGATTGCAAGTTTTGCACGTGTATTTAGACTGACATTCTGCAACAGTATGAGATGGGTTCAAACACGAGAGACACAGCTTGTGCGACAAGACAAACTCGCGGCGCTGACTGACAGGCAGTTTTAAAAACTTGTAACATCGATAGACAGCATGAGTATTAGCACAGTATGTGCAACACAGATTGTTTTGACCAGACGAAGTGGAATCTGAACGCAACTGTCCTGTAGATGCTGATGTTTTGTTTGAATTAGTAATAGTCAACGATGATCGTGGATTGCTGACGGATTTAAAATTTTGAGTACGTGGATCGACCTTTTCTGAACACTTTATAGTTTCTAAAATTCTGCAACGTTGATAAACAAACGTGATTAGACTATCGAAAGTGGGAACACTTTCCTGTGAAGTACTAGTTTCAAATAACTGTCGTGTTGTTGGATCCAATAAGCGTGATCCGATAGAGAATAATATAAAATCAGCAAGGTCCACAACACCAAGTGCCTTTATCGCAGCGATATTTTCTTGGAAAGTATGAACGAAGCTCAACAGAGACGGCAATGACTCCGAATTCATTGGACGAAAGGCAAATAATTTTTCCAAATGTGCTGTTGCTAATAACCGTTGATTCTCAAAACGATTGGAAAGTGTTGCCCACGCAATGTCATAATTTTCTTCCGTGACTGGTAATGAATTAATGACAGAGAGTGCAGTACCGGAAAGGCATGACAATAAGTAATGAAATTGATCGATTCGACTGAGACTATCATTTCGGCGTATCAATGACATGAATTTATCGCCAAAAGGTCTCCATTGTATTAGATTTCCGTCAAATCTTGACAACTCAATCTTGGGCAACGCAAGAATGGACGACGAAGAAGTAGAAACACGTGATGTTTCTGGTACAGAACTGAACGCGTTTTCGCGTTGAAGCACACGCGCGGCTATGGCGCAGGTATCGTAATATACTTGTTCTATTCTGGTCGTAACATCTGAATCGACGGCAAACTGCTCGACCCCGTCGTCAAATCCCATTAAAATATCTAAAATAGTGTTTTGTTGGTCTTGAAACTGCTTGAAAAGCGACTGTAAATTTCCCATACGGACTGATAAATTTTCTTTTAAAGTTATGTTGTCATTGACTTGAACTGCAATTGAGTAGATGTTATTTATTGATCGGGTTGTTTGATCGCGCATGACACGGACGCGCAATAACTCCTTATGAGCCGTTACACTTCTATTTGACTTAACCATAATGTTGCTGTTTAAACGAAACAAAATGAACAAAAACAAAAAAAAAAAAAAATATATATATATATAGATAGATCCGGCCCGAAGGACCAAAATGTACGCACCGACCTCCGTTACGCGAAACAAATCGCCGGAAAGGGCCGGACGCTAATAATTCGTGGCCGGCGGATTAAAAAAAAAAGGAAAAACATATGTATAAAATAAAAGACAATATATATATATGTAAATAGTGGACTGTAATAACAAACAATGATAAAAGCTATACAAAATAAGATTCTTACTAGCTAACTGAATAATTAAAAGGGAGGGGGGGACACATGCGATAAAGAACAGAAAATCGACATGCATTTATTTTTAAAGATTTATACAAAGTAAAGAATATGTACAATATGATATTAATATAAGTGAATATGTTATACGACCTGTTTACTAAACAAACGGGCATGTAACCATAGTCGAAACGCGTCGACAAAAGGGGTTTCAAACGCGAATAACAAACGCGTAAAATATGCCGTTAGAGGCAGTCCGGCGGAAGCGGGAAAACGAAACGACTGCGGACAATGATGAATATCAAACGGGTAGGCGCAAAGGCTTACATACGGCGATGTCGAAACAGCAGCGAACGGTCGGTAACATGCAGTTTCGTCAGCGTGCCGCCAAAGGCAAGACGAAAAGCAATAAAAAGGCCGACGCGCGCACAAACAGAAAAAAAAAGGAGAACGGTACGTTCACGACGATCGCGGCACGAGACAATAATAGAACGTGGTTATGTTTATGCCGATCATGTGACAACAACAATAGTGCTATGGAGCGGTAAGGGGGGCGGCGGAGTACGGCGGTCGCAGTGCTGCCACTTGTGCTGACTATCACGACCGAACATAAGTAGAGAAGTGACAACGCACATTTTAGGTAACAACAACGGGCATTTGAAATCTTTCGTTTCGTCAGAGTTGCGTATACGTCCTCCTACGCGTATGAGTCCATTGTAATCTAATTCATAAATTAATAAATAATAATCTAATCAATAAATCCCAGTGTAAACCAAGAATCTTAACAGAATTATTATCTTTTGGATCAAAAGACAACTCTTCCACTCGATTCTCTTTAGGAACGTTTTGAAGAACTTCTGAGCAGTTACTAGCCCATTTCTTCAGTTCCAAGCAACCTCGACCTAATAATTGAGAAACTTGTTCCTGTAGTTCTAAAGTCTTGTCAACCGTTTCTGCTCCCGAAATAATGTCATCCACATATATGTTTGAGTGGAAAGAATCTTTCGAGCTGCTGGGTATTAATTTCCCTCATCCTTTTCAAGTTGATGAAACACGCGTATAGCTTGAAAAGGAGACGAGGCAATCCCATGTGTAATAGTCAACAATGCATATTCTACCAATGGTTTTGAAGGATCGTCTCGCCATAGAATATGCTGGTAATCACACTCTGAAGGTGTAATGTTTATCTGCCGATACATTTTGCAGATATCGGCTGTGAACATGTATCTATGCAATCGACAACGAATTAATAAATTCATAATATCACATTGTAATTTCGGTCCGATAAACAAAATGTCGTTCAATGAAATTCCAGATGACGTGCGTGCCGATGCATCAAAGACTACTCGTAGTTTGATTTTATCTTTAGAATATTTTACGACGGCGTGATGTGGAATTATGTATTTTTCCGGAGTTATTGCAATTTTCATGTGACCAAGCGTTAAATATTCTTGCATAAATGCACGATATTCGGCATACACGTTTGGTTCTCTCTCTAATTTGCGTTCTAAGTTGAAAAATCGTGACATCGCCATCGCCCGCAAAGACGAGTTTGTTTTGAACGGGAAAGAAACCATGTAACGACCTGTTCCATCTCTTAATGTAGTTCGACGAAAAATGTCCTCACATTTTTGTTCTTCAGTAAATGGTATAGCTTGCACCATCGGCTCCTCACATTCCCAAAAACGATGAAGCAATTGATTAAGGGAAGGTTCACATGATACTTTTAAAGATACTCGTGATGGCGGCGTAGGGACGTGACTTGCAGTTCCCACGAAAATCCATCCCAGTGTGGTCTCAAAGGCTGAGGGAAGACTTACAAAATGACGTACTTGGTAACCGTTTACTAATATCTGGTTGTATAAATCGGCTCCAAGCAGGAAGTCAATACGACCTGGACGATCAAACAACGGATCGGCGAATGACATATCTGAATACGTGGAACGCATAAGTGGACTCAGAAGCACCGAAGGCATAGAGCTCGTAATTGTTGATAGGACGATAGGTTCACATGTTAATTCAGGCGATGTCGAACTATGGGGTATGAACCTACACGTAACACATCCTTTCGTTTGTATAATAGGACCTTGCGATAGTCCCACTACATTAGTATTATTCTGTCGTCTGGTGAGACCGAGTTGTGATGCACACGCCTGCGTAATTGCTGACACCTGCGAACCCGAATCAATTGAGGCTCGAACAGGTGTTCAGTGTCCAAACTTATCGCATATGCGTTTAAGAGCAGTACCTAATACATTTAAGTTAACACTGTTTATTGTACCGACAAGCGCGGATGACATCGGTTCGGTAAACGAAGTTGCAGAGTTATTGAGATCGACGTCGGGTGACATAATTGACGAAGTACAATTTGGATTTAATGGACTATGACTCAACACTGATTTTTGTGTCGATGGTTGGTGCTCATTTTTGTCTAAATGTAATAATGAATGATGCCGTGCTGAATAATGACGACATGAATATTTTGATGTACATGCTGACGATGTGTGCAAGGTGCTAAGGCAATTGGTGCACAATCGATATGATTTTACCAACTGAAGACGCTTAGCTGACACTAATTGCATGCATTTTTTGCACTTATAAATATAATGTGATTTCTGAAAATAGAACAATCTTTGTGTATAGTATCAGCGGAAGCAACAACAAAAGACGTCCGTTTACCAAATACAGTTTTCTTTTCCATCAGCGATGGTTTTTGTTTAAACGGCACCGACGAAGTGGATACAATTAAACTATTTTGCAGAGCCTGACATCGAGTTTTTATGAAACGTATCAAGTCTTTAATCACCGGAATGGTGTTACCTTTATGTTCGGATTCGAACAAACATTTCGTATCTGCATCTAACGACCGTGACGCAATATAAAATAATAGATATCCCACTTTATCGGTGACGTCGAACGCATCGGTGAAATCAAGCGCATTAATATTTTCCTCGAAAATATCGAGAAATAACTTTAATTCATTTAATGACGCTACTTTTATCGGAGGAAAATTAAACAATTTCTCTAAATGAGCGTTTATTATCAATCGTTTATTATCGAAACGTTCATTAAGGGCGTTCCAAGCTATACTATAATTGACGTCCAAAAGTGGAATCGTTCGTACAACTGAACCTGCATTGCCCGATACAACAGACATTAAATAATGAAATCGTTCGATGTTTGATAAATTGGTATTATCGTGTACCAAAGACTTAAAAGTGTCCCGAAACGCGCACCAACGCAAAAGGTCACCGTCGAACTTTGGTAGTTGAATTTTTGGTAATTGAATATGTGAATTTTCATTCTTTGTTACAATTGTAGAAGACGGCTCATTGACGATTATTGCGTCCGCAATCGCGGTAATAAAATAATATTGTTTCATAATGTGTGTTTCAACAGATGCGTGATTTTGTTTATACTCTTGTTCACGGCCGAGTTCGATTAAGAGATCAATAATATTATTTTGCTCAACGTGAAAGTTGTTAATGATCGATTCTAGATCCCTTTTTCGCGCACGGAATAGAGGAAGAATTTTATCGTTACGTTCGACCTTTTCTGTCAAGTCATATAAAAAATGCATTTCTCTACCGTTTGCATCACGTCTTATAATGGCACGTTTCAATGCGCGTTGAGCGCGCTTAACGTCAGCGGCAGACAGAGACATAACGTTTCTTTCTTTTTTTTAACTATATCCGGCCCGAAGGACCAAATATACGCAACCAACCTTCACTGATGCGTCGAGGATCGCGGAATGGGATCGTGTTGCTAAAAATATAAATGAGCAGGTATAGCAAAAAAGGGGCGAGTAAATATCACAAAATCTTCTATACTTAAATGGACTGTAATAACAAAATTAAAAACTAAACTAATTACTTATAACTGTATAACATGCAAAGTTCGTAAGTGTGAAAAGGCAGTATGGCGGAGATACATATAAAACGACAAATTATAATATGTCCCCAATGGGCTCACAACTTAAATATATATATATATATATATATATATATATATATATATAATATCAATCATATAATTTAAATATAAGAAGAAAAAATAAAAGAGAATAAATATACACATAATACGACCTGCGATCGCAGTTGACACACGTAGCTAGGTGCTGTTAAAATTACCGTTAAAAGCAAACGAGACTGTTGTACAATAATCAACGCGTAAACGCGAAACAAAAGATAATTAGGTGTGTGCAAAAGACACAAAACGTGGACGAATTCCGTTAAAGAATCGTTGAAGACAGAGGAAATCGTTAAGACCCACGGGTACAACGACGACGACAAAGAACACGGAAAACGTTGAGCAAAACTGTAAGAACTACGGGTATGCGTCGACAGGGTGCACTGGGGCCACAAGAAGCAGTGAGGTGACGACGACGTACATCGAGCGTCAGTGTCGCCACTCGCGGGCACTATTAATTACCGAACACCAGTGAAATACAATTAGTAGTCGACGTGTAATAACGAAAGAAATATTCAATTTAAAAAAATTTGTTTACTTAACTATAAACGATTGCACAAAAAAATACACATTATAGAAATGTCATCAGTTTTTTAATTTGTTTAATCATACTACGATATCGTGATTCGACTGATTTTCATGCGTCCATCGACTTGAGGTATAATACAATTAGACGGAAGGACGACATTTATGATATGTTAAAAAGTTAGAAAAATTATATTCTAACAAAAGTCGGTTTACTTAAAAACATATGATTGCAAAAAAAAAAA
Source organism: Schlechtendalia chinensis (assembly GCA_019022885.1). Taxonomy (NCBI): domain Eukaryota; kingdom Metazoa; phylum Arthropoda; class Insecta; order Hemiptera; family Aphididae; genus Schlechtendalia; species Schlechtendalia chinensis. Next base: position 53,805,044 of record CM032339.1, read on the forward strand.
ACACGACATAGAATTGTAACTAGTTATTTTTATATTTTAATTATAATACCACATCTTATTAGGTCTGATTTACACGCGTCTACTGTCTAGAGATGTATAACAACCAAGCTGGTGTACACAAATGCAGATTCTTTATTTCCAGCGAAATACAATTAGTAGTCGACGTGAAATAACGATAGAAATATTCAATTTAAAAAAAATTTCTGTTTACTTAATTATAAACGATTGCACAAAAAAAAAACACATCATAGAAATGTCATCAGTTTTTTAATTTGTTTAATCATACTACGATATCGTGATTCTACTGATTTTCATGCGTCCATCTACATGAGGTATAAAACAATTAGACGGAAGAGCGATATTTGTAATTTGTTAAAAGGCCAGAAAAATGATATTCTAACAAAAGTCGGTTTTCTTAAAAACATATGATTGAATGACAAAAACACGTCTTAGAATTGTAACCAGTTTTTAAAATTTTTTTAATTACACTAGCATAAATTATTTCATTAAATTTGCACGCAACCACCGTTTCGAGATGTAAGACAACTATGCTGGTGTACAACAATGATGATTCTCAATTTCCAGTGAAATACAATTAGTAGTCGAGGTGAAAAACGAAAGAAATATTCAAATTAAAAAAATTTTGGCTAACTTAAAAATAAACGATTGCACGAAAAAAATACATCGTCGAAATGAGCTATAAACAAATTAGACGGAAGAGCGACGTTTGTAATGTTTTAAAAGGTCAGAAAAATTATATTCTAACAGAAGTAGGTTTTCATATAAACATACGATTGAACGATAAAAACACGTCATAGAATTGTTACTAGTTTTTTTTTTATATTTTAATCATAATACTATATCTTATTAGGTCTGATTTACACGCGTCTACTGTCTAGAGATGTAAAATAACCAAGCTGGTGTACAACAATGATGATTCTCTACTTCCAGTGAAATAATATTAGTAGTCGACGTGTAATGTTATGAACCCATGGTTATTTTTTAGTTTTATATAATTTCAGTTATATAATTTAATTTTAACAGTTATATTGTGAGAACGAGACACTGTCGAATATCATACACAAGCATTTTGCTGAAGTAGCAAATTCTTTGTGGTGTTGGACGACAGTGCCTCGTCCCCGGCATTCGTCCGGTCAGTGTTGTTGTTCAGACGAGCAGATAAGATTTCCGCGGTGCGGGGAGCGGGGTGTCATCGAACATTCTAGAAAAGTACCCCGCCCCACCGCGCCCTGACAAAGCTACATTCGTGAGGAGTTCACCGGTCGAGTGGAATCGGTCTCGCACGCGCACGGTGTTCGGATCGGCGTGTCGGTTGTTCCGGAAAGACATTTTTTTGATACTTTTGGACGCGCGGTGCGTCCATTACTTTACGTTTACCGTAACGTTCTTTTCGCGTATGTACGCGGTACATCAGTCGATGCTCATTTTGTTGCGTTTTACGCTTTTACGTCTCGGCGACGTTACCTCTCACGTGTGTACGCCTTTTTACGTCTCGGCGACGTTACCTCTCACGTGTGTACGCCTTTTCTACGTCTACGGCGACGTTACCTCTCACGTGTGTTAACGTTCAAACGTTTTAACGAGGACTTCGTGACTGTGGTTCACTGTACGGGCGGACGTACGAAAGTCGCGAATCAGCATAGGCTGGACACGTGGGGCAGTCATAGATCGTCAACGGAATCAGTTTTGTTAAATGAGGTTATGGTCATAAGAGACAACACTACTCCTGCGGTTAACGGTAACCGTTAATGTGCGGTATCAGTGAGATTGATATTATCAATGTATGGTATATTATTATTGTTTATTATCATGTGTTTTTGTTCCATTAAAGTCAATGTAACAGTTGTAGTAACAGAGCATTTAGCAGAACCTCAGTCGTATAATAATATTTTATAATATAAATTATTCTTTTTCGCAGTGAATTTAATAAATATAGTTTGTGTTTAATTAATTAATTTGTTGTTCATTTTTCTTTTTTTTATTGTTTATTGTTGTGGAGACGTTCATAACATAAATTTTGGTGGCAGCGGTGGGATCCGTAGATTCCAGTCCAACAAATATATCGTAGAATTAAATCTATACTTTAAATTCAAATTAACTAGCGAATTGCCAAGTGCGAGAATTATTTTGTTTATTAAAATATTACTGATCCGGAATATCCAGAAAATCAAGCGGCAACTCAAAATCTCAAACAGAAAATCCAAGAAAAACGAAGTATTTCGAAGTTACATAATAGAAATTTTATTTTATATTATAACCATACGAAAAGACGTGTACAAGAAACGGACATCGTCAGCATTTTCATGGGACGTCGAAGTCTACCCGCACGTACAGTCACAGTGACCGTTGTATGAACGCCGCCGTCATCAGAATAGTTGTCGAGCACCGCCCGAAACACGACCGTAGTCGATTTCACACGACTGGTTTCGAGCGTGCTGCCGCCGAGAGCCTCCCAAATCTGACGTCATCACGATAATACGCGCCGCCGTCGTAACAGCTATACACGACGTCGTTATTCGGATCAAGTGTCAACACGCTGCTGCCTAGTCAATACGAAGCGCCGCTGTGTCGTTTTTATACATTTTTGGGAAACCCATTATATATAATAGTGGTCTCTGCGCCAGCAGTTTCGGGGCTTGCGAACTTCAATAAAAATAATACGAGCAGTCGAAAAGGATTGTGTCATCGTATTTCAGCATCCTGAGCATCAGCACCGAGCAGTATGAACGGTATTTTCCAGCTCACGGTGTAAGTGGAAAATAAATACACACTCCGTAATTATTAATAATAATTTCGTCAATTGTCAGTTTTTTTTGTTGTTTTTGTAATATTATAATTTTGTTTTTGTATTACATTTACATCTAGTGATATAAAATAACTGTTAATAAGTAGGATTTATTAACTATAGTTAATGAGTGGGAAAAAGGAAGGTGACTCATATAGGCAGTTCCTTGATTTAGACGAGTCCTCAGAAGATCCGATAGAAGTTCCTAATCCTGCTCCTCGTGTAAGTCTACCCGTACGTTTTTTAAATCCAGAAAATCCGAATTTAGAACGTCCTATACACGATATTACCCCTGATTTAGTTTTAGTAAGATATGATATCCTATTAGGGCATACAACAGACCTAGTACAGAACGTCTCAGTTACCATAGGAGAAGTAGATAGTGTTCTAGCTACTGTGGAGAGCCAAATTAATAGAAATATCCTAGATCAAACTATACGCGAAGAAAGTATTATGGCAGAAGAAAATCAGACAAATGCTACATCGCGAAATCTTGAATTAATATCAGAAGGACTGAGTCAAGCAGATCAGAACATCCGAAATAATTTTCAAAATGGGTTATCGAAAGACAAAGCTCTACATCAAATTATCGAAATAATTTAAGTCAAGAATTTAGTGGTGAAACTATAGGGATGGAAGTTGCTTTGAAACTACTACCGAACTCATTCAGTGGCGACAGACAAGGAGATACAGAAATATTCCTAAAAAAATGCGAATTTGCATTATAATGCGCTCATGAATCAGTGAAAACCCGTTTACTTAAAGGTATCCAAGTACGACTTACAGGAAAAGATCGTCAAGCAGTAAAATTTAAAACTATCACAAATTGGAATAAATTAAGAGAATCATTGAAGTCAGCATTGGAACCACAGAGAACTACAACATATTTATTTTCAGAGTTGTACGCTTCTAAACAAAAATCTGGAGAAGACATTATGAGTTATTCGAACCGAATAGAACAACTTCAAACTCTTATTTTAGAGCAAGAAACAGACGGAAAATCTTGGGAAGTAGCACAAGCGCTTGAAGCGAGTGTGAAAAAACAGACCATCCAGGTGTTTATAGAAGGTTTGGGTCCTTTAAAGGATTTCATTAAAGCCAGAAATCCTTCTTCATTGGAAAAAGCTGTTCAAGCTGTCAGAGAAGAAGAACGCATCAGAAAATCAAATGAGGAGACTAAGAAACTCTATGGGTCTTCACTACAGTCAACGGCTAGGAAGCCTACTTGTTTTCTATGAGGAAAAATTGGGCATATGGCAAAGGATTGTCAGACACCACCGAAAACAAACCCGAAATCAATCACGTCAGCAACAACAATTCGGAGCATCAGTTGCCATTATTGTAAAAAACCGGGGCATAGGTTAAAAGATTGTCGGAAAAGAAATTATATAAATTCAAGGAATGGCATAAATCAGCAACAGAGAAACGGGCAACAACCAGTCATAAACGGTGGACGGCCGGTGAGGTTAGGTTAGGTGAGCGAATTAAAAAGCACCGTATCAGAAAAACCTTCTACTTCCAGGCAAAATTAGATAAAGATCATCTAACATGCCATATCCATCAGACCATCTGCAGAACATCAAAACTACTTCTAGACTCGGGAAGTGAGTTAAATCTAATAAAGGTATCCGCTCTTCAAGATCAAATAATCGTGTTTGAAGATACAGTCTATCATCTAAAAGGCATTAACGACCAGTTAGTGTCTACTCTGGGACGTACTTACTTAGACTTACAGTTAGATGACAGAATTATTACTACAGAATTTCAGGTAGTACACGCAGAATTTCCAGTTCACCATGATGGTATCCTTGGAACACCATTCATGATTACAAATGGGATCATTATGAATTACCAAACAAATGAGGTTATCATTCCAAATGAATCAGAAATCGTGTTGCAACCTCGTGCAGAAAATCTTGTGGTAGTTTCAGCAGAAAATCATGTGGAGAATGATCAGATTCTCATTGAAAATCAGAATATAACTGTTTCGTACCAGATCCTTACCCAATCGCAAGGAATATAAATACGGGAAATAAGATTATGTATAAGAAATAAAAGGGAAACAATAATAATAATAAAGAGAACAAATAACAATAATTGGTGTGTAAAATAAATACTATTGAAAAACAGCGAACTAACATAGATCGATATGGTTATAATTAAATACATTTACACGAAAGATTAACAATTCAAATAATATATGAAAATCTATTAAAACTATACAAGAATGAAACTTAAAATAACTCACATCACAATGGGCATCTGTGATCGACAGCAACACACTCCAATGAAGTGGTACCAAACTCGCTCGGGTAATGTGGTGAACGACGTGTGGAAACTTTTCAATAAGCACGGTGGTGCGGGTGGGGGAGATGCGTCTCAAATAGTAAATTATAATCGGACGATTAATACTCGACAAATAAGAGAACGCAATCTACCCACCCGTCAGTGTATCGAACATCCTCCCCACGTTGAAAGATGCAGGGCAACTTTCAAGATCCATGTGGTCCGCATGAGTAATTCTCAAGGTAGTTTGCTTAGCATATCAGTGACAGTTTACATTACAAAATACTAGTTATATAACAATTTTTTTTTTTTTTTTTTTTTTTTTTTATTAGAGACATAAAAAAAATATTTATCTCAACTATTAAATTATAATAAATTAACAATTAAATAAATGCAAAATACAAACTAAAAAACGGAAAAAAGAAGAGAAAAAAGAAAAAAATATATATATAGATTAGAGTGAAAAACCTAAGGAAAAGAAAAAATTTAAAACGGAAAGGATCAGGAAAGCGTTTGATATTTGGAATATATAAGGAAATGAAAAAGGAATGTTGTATGAAGTAAATAAATTTTCAAGGATACAACGTTTATGGGATAGGACAGGACAATCGAAGAGGAGATGAGTGGAATTACAGATAAAGGATCCCTCGTGCAGGGTACAAAATGGAGAATCATTTAGGGATAAATTGAAGGAGTGGGCTGGGAGACGATTGTGCCCAAAACGTAAACGGGAAAAGGAAATAATGAAATTACGAGAAATGGGGATATTGTGGAACCAGGGGAAGGGTAGGATAGAGAGGCAAACACTACGAAAGGATACGGCAAAGGAGGGTGGTATATTTAGCCAAAAAGCAGTCCATGACTTTAAGGCGAAAATTTTGAGGGCTGGGGAAAATCGGAGTAAGGAAGTTTAATAGGTGAGGGAATATAACAAGGGCACGATGTGGCGAGAAAATCAGCGGTTTCATTGCCTATGATACCTGCATAGCTAGGGACCCATAACAAATTAATTGTGTACCCAGCACGGGAGAGAGAGAGAAGGATTGAGCGAATGTGCAGAATAAGATGGGAGGAAGCAGAGACAAATGGAAAAGAATTTAACGCCATAAGGCACGATTGAGAATCAGAACAGATAACAAAATTACGATTATGACAAACTAAAAAATTAATGATAAGGAGGGCTTTCAGAATTGCAAGGCTTTCGGTTGTGAAAGAAGAGGCAGAAAGGGCAACATTATTAGAAAACCTGATGGAAAGGCTAGGTATAAAAAAAGAATACCCAGCAGAAGTTTTAGAAACAAATCCGTCAGTGAAAATTAAGCAGGAATTAAGATAATGGGAAGAAACAAAATCATTAAATATAATATTAACCGTGGATGGAGGAAAAGAACGAATAAGGGAAATGGGATAACCCAAGAATGAGGGGAAGATAACTGGAGAAATGTCTAAAACTAAGGCCTCAAAAGGAGTGTCATACAGAGGCAAGCGGCTATATGAAGAAAAAATTAAAGGGATAAAAGAACGAAGAGAATTAATAATAATAGCTAATAATGGGAAATCTAATAGTGGAAAATCGATAAATAAAGTGTAGGAATAGAATTATGATGAAAGGGAGAAGACAGTATTTTAAGAATAAATTTATTGCCCAACCAGCGAGCCCGAACATCCAAAGGAGGAACGCAAAGTTCAACTTCAAGAACAGGAGAAGGAGCGCTGCGAAGCGCGCCAATAATAAAACGTAAACACATATCCTGGTATGAATTAAGTTTGGAGCGCATAGATGTACAAGCAGAACCAAATAAGAAAGAACAATAGTTAATCCTAGCTCTAACGATAAACTTATAAACTAAAAGGAGAGGAGATGGATGGCCACCCCAATCTGAACTGCATAATGACCGGAAAATATTGGCCCACTTTGAGGTGTAAGAAAGAAGAAACTGGAAATGCGGACCCCAGTGAAGTTTGGAATCCATGGTGAGGCCTAAGTAGGTGATCGTAGAAACAAAAGGAATATTTAGGTGTTCCATGTGAGCACGAGGTAAAACCAATGGTACCCGACGCCTAGTGAAAATAATAGCTTTCGATTTTTCGGGAGCTGCCGTGAAAAAACAATCACGAAGCACCGTGGAGAGATATAGAAGAGCGGAATTAAGATCGTCAATAGCGCGACCTAAATCTTTGTGAACTGAAAAAATTGTGAGATCGTCGGCGTATGCTAGTGCATGGAAGCTTTTAAAAGATAAAGAATTTATGATGGAAAGGAAATAAATGTTGAAAAGGATGGGACTTAGAGCGCTACCCTGAGGTAGACCCAAATAACTAACCCGGTGTAAAGAATCACCAATAGGGGAGCTCAAAATAAGTTTGCGATGATGGAAAAGCCGAGAAACAAAGTTACAAAATAGAGGAGAGATATTCAAAGTAGTTAAACAACGGACAAGTGTAGGTATATGAACGGAGTCATATGCGCTCTTAATATCAAGAAATGCTGAAGCCATGAATTGCCGCCTACAAAAGGTATGATAAATATGACCCGAAAAATGCGCCAGGCAATCCATGGTACCAAGACCACGACGAAAACCGAACATATTGTTGGGAAAGATATCCTCGGTGGCCGGAAATCAGAGACAACCTCGGGCGCAACGTCGGAACGACCTCACGACGAGGGTGTTTCACGCCAAATTAAAAGCGTTGATGACCGACATAAAGGTAAATCGCGCTTTTGGCGACGTACAGGCGTACGTTTATACAATTGAGTTCCAAAAACGAGGCCTTCCGCACGCTCACATACTGCTCATCCTGTCCGACGCGTACAAGTTCAGGACAGCCGAAGACATCGATCGCGTCGTTCGCGCTGACATACCCGACCCGCGGAACGGGCAACGTCTCCACGACATCGTGGTGTCGCACATGATACACGGCCCGTGTGGACCCATCAATCCCAACAGTCCGTGCATGTGCGACGGCGTCTGTTCGAAATCGTATCCGAAGGCGTTAGCCAAGGAAACGGTCTTCCATTCCGAAGGCGGCTATCTGGCGTACAGACGGCCCGACAACGGCACGACGGGGTTCGTCAGAGGACACGCGGTCGGCAACGAATTCGTCGTCCCGTACAACCCGTATCTGCTCGCAAAGTACGACGCGCACATAAACTCGAAAGTGTGCTCCACGGTTAAAAGCGTGATGTACCTATACAAATACGTATACAATGGCCACGACGTCGCCACGGTTGTTATCGACGAGGACGAAGTGAGTAGGTACGATACACGTCGTTATCGATGCGTCCGTTTCAGATGCCGTGCACGATGCTAATTCCCTTGATTTGTTACAGTTTCGTCAATGCCCGTTACGTGAGTCCGCCCGAGGCTTTCTGGCGGCTGGCCGCGTACGAAATGCACGCGCACAGTAACACGGTCGTCAGGCTCCTCGTGCACACCGAGGGACACCATTACGTGTATTACGAGCGCGGGGACGCGGCCAATCGACTGCGTCACGCGGAACACGCTGGAACGAAACTGACGGCGTTCTTCGCGCTCAACGTGTCCGACGAAAACGCGAGATACTATCTGTTCCACGACATACCCGCACACTACACCTGGAACAATCCGGCCATCACGTGGCGAATGCGTCGCCGACATTCGACATACCCGGTGCTGGCGCGGATGTCCGTCGTCAACCCGTTGGATACGCGACGCGGAGCTTATAGTGTGGGACGAGACGCCCATGTGTCCGGGGGTCCACCTGACGGTCGTCGATCGTTTACTGAGAGACGTCATGGACAAGAACGTTCCGTTCGGCGGAAAAGCCACATTTTTCGCCGGAGATTTCAGACAGATACTGCCCGTCGTCCCCAGAGGGACGCGCAGCAACATCGTCAGGGCGTCCATCAAATTCAACCCGTTGTGGCGGGTAATGGAGAGCTTCCGACTGACGTGTAACATGCGCACCGGCGCGGAGGCGCAGTTCACCGCGTGGCTGTTACTGCTCGGGAACGGTCGCTTGCTGACGCCGGCCGAAGACGACGAGAATTCGGTCTACATTCCGCCTCATCTGGTGCGCGCTCCCGCCGCGTTGATCGACTACGTGTACCCGGGACCGATGTTGTTGGACAACATCGACGAATACGCGCGGAGAATCATACTCTGCCCGTAGAACGACGAATGCAAGCGCGTCAACCAATCCATAATGAACGGTCGCGTGACCGGACCGGCCAGAGTGTACACTGCCATAGACACGGTGACAATGGACAATGGCCAATTATCCGACGGAATTCCTCAACACGTTGGAACCCGCCGGATTCCCACCGTTCGCGTTGTCGCTCAAAGTCGGCACGGTGGTCATGTTGATCCGCAATCTGGACTCCGGCCGAGGATTGTGTAACGGTACCAGGTTGGTGGTGACCGAATTGCGGCGGCACAACTTTAAGGCGAGATTGCTGACCGGCAAATCGCCCGACGAATTCGTCATCCCCGCCGTCGGCATCGAACTGTAGAGTTCCGAGATGCCGGTGAAAATGAGGCGGATACAGTTCCCCGTGTGGCTGTAGTTCGCGATGACCGTGAACAAGACGCAGGGTCAGACCGTTCGGGCATCAGGATACTTCTGCCGTCGCCCGTGTTCACTCACGGACAGCTGTACGTCGCGTTCTCGCGTGTGCGGGATTCCCGGTCCGTCAGGGTCGGCCTGTCTGTGTCCGACGAGGAAGGTCGATTTGTCACGAAGAACGTCGTGTACACCGAAGTACTGGTACGCGGGGAAGTGGCATACGTCGCAGGACGTAGAGGCGCGAATCCCCACTGTTCCCTGACGATCGGGTCGTAGCATGGGGATAGACGTGACTCCGTCCGCTAACTCGACAAACTGCGGTGAGTGACAAACGACGTCAAGACGTTTTTGAGATGAGTGACAAACGTCATCACACGTAGAGGCGTCAATATTCACTGCTCCCTGATGATCGGGTTTAGGCATGTGATACACCACGACTCCGTTTTATATATATATATATTTTTTTTTTTTAACATGATAAACGATGTAAATCACAAAAATACCAACTCCTACACGTACGAGGACTATAGTAGGTATATTTGGGGTGTTTTGGATCAACACCCCCCCCCTTAAATACCACCCCCTTCACTTTTTTATTATCAATATTCTTATCAGTGCTCTATCAATAGCTCTTATCAGCCTTCCTCTTATTCTTATCAATGATAGCTCTTATCAGTGATACCTCTTATCAATGATCTTATCCGTGATACTCCTTATCAATAATATTCTTATCAATGATAGCTCTTATCAGTTATACTTCTTATCAATAATAGACCTTATCAGTGTTACCAAACTATCTCTTGTCAAAGATATCTTTTAGTAGTGTTCACAAATTATCTTTTATCAGTGATACTTCTTATTATTATCAATATGCTATATTCAAGGCCATATGTGTTATCATACCACGAATATATACTCTCGGTTACTGCTTTCTTTTACTACCACGACCTCCCCCTACTCATACAAATGTATAAATCTATACCTCCCCTTCCCATGACACATATAAATCAATATATATTATTTTAAAAATTATATTACAATACTTCGTACCACCTCCTTCCACATGCCTGTCACATAATAAAAATAATTGTTACAAATATACTACAACCAGCACACTTATTGATATTAGATGCGTAATATACCGTAACAATGGAAAACCTCATACGAGCTAAACACTATTTTTATTAATTAAAAAAATATTTATATAATGTTTATCAAAGATATGTAAAACGAATAATTAAACAACTATAATTAATTGATGAAATTTAAACGGCGTTTATCATATGACTCTGAATATACGTTATTAGTGTGTTCTAACGTAGTTTTATATCAAACCGCTTTAACTACGTTTAACAAATATAATGACTGTATATGTTATTAGACTCCTAATAATATTATAAAAAAACTACAGTATTCATTAGTATCGCGTTATTCTCCGAGTAACAAACACGTTTACAAAGTTTTATTTTACTGTCATTCGACTAAAATATGAAGTAAATATACAAGTACGTCGCACCAGCATCACCTAACCAGGATCGACTCGACCGTTTTTATAATAGATTTTACCGAACGTAAATTTATTCGCATTGGAATCGATCCGGTAAACCAATTTTATACTTCGATTCAAATTATAACACCGTCACGTCATTTAATTATTTCACCGGATTTATTAAATCGTATATTTTCCATAATGGGTAATATTCTGTCGTTTATATTGGACTCGTCGCAAACAACGAAGACCGTATTTTTAAATACCAACGACGTAATTTTAACGAGTATGGTGTATCGTGGTCAGAACACGCTTGTTATGGAATCAAAAATTCAAGACGGTTGTCGTGTACTACTCGACCGAAAGGACTTGATAAAATTACAATATTTGGAATGGAGTATTTTCGAAACAACCGAGAGAAAGACAAATTTCATTAGTCCCATAATACTACAACAATTTAAACAAATATCAACATATTTGAAATCTCGTATTAACCAGGAAAAACTTACGACTAAAGAAGAAATAATTAATTTCATTAAAGGCGTAAATGATTAATTAATTATTCGTAATATATCAAAGTATGATTACAACTATGTTAGCCAAATAAAATTATATGCTACGGAACAATTATCAATCACTGTGATGACGAATGACGTAGAGAGATCAAAAGTAATGGTACTTTATATAAATAATTTTTTTAAATTTTATTATCTTTGTCCGTCTAACAATGGTTATATTAAAATATATAAAACTTATTCCAATTCTTTTTATTAGATATTTAATGAGTATGACGAAACACTCGGATATATTTCACCACCATCATCACCAGAGGCACAAGCTGTTGATGAAAACGACGGTCCATTAAGATTCAATCTATATCATGGATCGCCAACACCATCTCCCATCAACTTTTATCAACCATCTCAATGGAATACTTCGGGAGAATTATTTTCAAAATTTAAATAATTATTAAATATTGTTTAGAAATAAAATAAAACACACTACATTATTTATTTAAAAAAATTGTTAATTATTATTATAATCTCATAACTTTAATTTATACAATAATTATTTACAAAATTCTTACTTCCCCGTTGAAGGGGTTATAAGTTATAATTTGGTCATGTATAATTAAACAATATGCTGATGTTGCATCTGCAAACGTTTCATACGCCTCGAATTCAATCCTTAGGTCCACGGTGGATGTCTTAACGTTGTCGTTTTGTCTACTCATATCGACAATAATGATTGGAGCGTATTTTTTGAAATTGGATCTGTTCAGTAAAGGTGTGACATTATCATTACCGTAGTATGATTTTTGAAACTCTGTATAAGCTTTGTATAATGTAGCTATTTTATTCTTTGTGAAATGACATTGAAAATCTTCGTAGGGAAACACGTCGGAATTCAAGTAAACCTTTAAATTTTTAATCTTGCAGACGTCGAAAGATGATATGGAATTTACAGCACTATTTTTTCTATTAGTCTGAAATCCTATAACGACATATCGCGGTTTTTCTAATTTGTTGGATGTTTTTACTTTCCACGAGTGTGTGGTGTTATTAGGCGAAACTGGTTATTCACACAGTTCCCATGTTCTAAATGCACACGTAACGGGCTTATGACTGTTTAACACTTTTAAAAGCGTAATTTTTTCTCTATCGCTGACTTTAACCATAGGCATTCTCCATAATATTGTAATGATAGCCACTCATTATCAAATTATATAATTACTTTTGTGAATAAGAGAGCGGCTATCATCATTTTACATATGCCCTTTTGGGAGGGCAATTAAAATAATATCGCCGACGGACAACTCTATCTCGACCCGTCTTGCCAGAGCCCCGCCAGAGCTCAACAGAACCACAGTTAACATATAAGTATCCCGAAATTCAAAGTGTTTTAATGTTCTAAATAAAATAAATAAAGTGTGTTCAAGTTTAAACATTTATGTTGTTAATCATTTAAAAGGAAAATCAAGAAAACAATCTCTAGGTAAGAGATTTTTAAATATACCAATATATATCGCTGTATAAAGAATCCTTGAACCCATCATCCCGTATTCTTGAATAAGTAGTAAAATTAAATATCTAAGTGAAGAAATATTGTTTGGAGTTCTCTCCATACCAATTTTAATTTTACTACAAAGTGGCGCCCAACTATAAAGCTCATTTCACTATATTACTGAATTTGAGGTTCTTATACAGCAGTATATATATATATTATATATTATAATAAGTAAAAAATACCATTAACATTATTTAAATACAATCACATCTATCATAATAAATAAAAAAATAAAAAAATAAAAAAAAAATAAATAAATAAAAATAATTAATAAAAATATATAAATATCACATACAAATAAATGTCTAAAATAAACGATTGCCCTATTAATCCAATTTTTGAATCATTCTCAAACACAATAAGCAAATTAAATAAAACAGATTTAGAAATCGAATTACATAAACGCGGTCTAATTAATACTGGTACATTACCTGAACTTAAAACAAGATTAATACAATACTTAAACGGTGAATCTATACCATCTGACTTTATCACTCACGAAAATCAAAATAAACAAATTTTACAAAACAATCCAATAAAAATGGAAACAAAAACTCCATATTTCAAACCTGGAACGTTTTCAGGATCTATCTCAGAAAACATTGACATTTTTCTAAAACAATTTCACAGAGCAGCCTCTATAAATAACTGGACTGAGGAACAAAAAATTCAATTTATACCAGCATTTTTAGAAGGATCTGCCCTTACATTTTATGACAATATAGAAACCGATTCAACAATTAATATTAAGTGGCCAGAATTCGAACAAAAACTTCGTCTTGAATTTGAACCAATAACACAAAAACCTATGCTTCGCACTTTATTAGAAAAACGCAAACAATTGGATGACGAACCTATAACAGCATTTATAAATGAAACAGAATCCCTATGTAAGCGTTTAGACTCTAACATGTCCCAAGAGGAAATAGTTCGTTATATAATGAAAGGATTAAGACCAACCATCACCAGATATATAGGCATGATGGATAACTTCACACTGAAACAACTGAAAGACAATATTCGAAAATACGAAATGGTAGAATTCATGGTAACAGGAGAAGCAATACAATCACCAATAGACATAAAAAATACAATTATACATGATCAAATAAATAAAATCACAGAACAATTTAATAAACAAATAAAAATATCTAATGAAAATAATGAAAAATTAAATAAAACTTTAGAAACTTTATTGCAATCAGGAAAATCAAAAAACAATCAAAATAAATTTTCTACATTTTCTAACTTACCCAAACAAAATAATTTTAATCAAATAAATAATAAAGGACAGAAATGTGAAATTTGTTTTCTTAACAATCACACTACAGAGACATGTTTTCGAAATAAAAATAACAAACAATCACTACAATGCCAAATATGTTACCGAAACAATCATAATACCGAAAATTGCTACTTTAAAAATAAATCCATAAGATGTCAAATTTGTGAAAAAATAGGACACTCAGCGAAAACATGCCGTTCTATGTATACAAATTCAAAAAACTAATTTCTAGGTTAAAACAAACTGATAGATTTTCACCTTTATCTTCAGAAACGCCAAAATATAATTATAAAATAAATAATATAACTGAACCACTATATATTAAAGCTACATTAAATAACATTACAGTTCCAATAACAATAGACACAGGAGCAAACATATGTTGCATAAGACACACATTAATGCCCCCTAATAGTAAATTAAAAAAGGAACCTATTATCTTAACAGGCCCAAATAATAAACCTTTAACTTTATATGGTTCAATTATTATAAAAATAAATATAAACTCGCATGAATTCGAAATAAAAGCATATGTCATAGAAAATTTATCTTGTCACATCATAATTGGTAACACATTTTTATATCAACATAATGCAACGATAGATTTCAAAAATAACACACTAACATTAAATAAAATTAACAATAATAAAACAAATAACAGTACAATCATAATAAAAACTCATAACGCTTACAATAATAACAATATAAATAACATAAAAGAAGAAGTAAAAGATATTTTTCAAACAAGCCATGACTACTCAATAGCTCATTGTATATCCGCAGACTTTAAAATGAACAAAGGTTTAGCAGCACATATAAAAAATAAATTTGGAGACGCATCACCTCAATTAGACAAACTAAAACCAAGAATAGGCGAAGCTATTCCAATAAATATAGGAAATAGAACAATTTATTATTTAATAACAAAAGAAAAATTCTTTCATAAACCAACACATAGAAATATAAAAATCGCTCTCCAAAATTTAAAAAAATCTATGAATAAATGTCATGATTATAAAATTGCAATCCCAACTATAGCAGCGGGATTAGACAAACAAAATTGGGCAATTATAAAACAATTAATATATTCCGAATTTCAAAACTCTAATATAGAATTACTTATTTGTCATAAATCAATAGATAATATAACAGATAATTGGAAAACACAAGAACACGAAAAAGTTATTAATTTAATACACGATCATTACCATTTCCAGAAAATAATTAAAAATCTAAATAACATCAATGATAAAAAAAATGAAGAAACAAAATTAATCCCTAATAATTATAGTACAAATAATGTCGAAAATAATAACGACAATGAAATACATTCAATTTTCAATAATTATAAACCAGGCGAGAATGTTCCTGGAGACGGCAACTGTGGTCTTTATGCCATATGTAACGCATTAAATGATAACAAAGAAAAGAAAATAACTTCTATAGGTCAACTCTTAGAATTACTACAATTATCTGCTCTTCCAGGCCATTGGTGGTCAGATAATGAATTGGCTTCTATTGCTAGATACTACAATCACGACACTTATATATTTAATGAAAAAACTAAAACAGCTCTAATTTATCGTGACATTAATATTAAAAGACCCCCAATTATTCTTTATAACACAAACGAAAACACACACTGGGTTCCAGGAACTAAATCAACAAAACCATCACTTAAAACACCAAATAATTATATCGAAATAAATGAAATAACACCATTAAAAGAAATTATTACAAAGATAAATAGAGAATATCAAACAATAAGCAAACCAACCAAAAATAATAATTATTCAAATATCACCAGTGAGAATCACATTAAACACATAGATAATATTAACAAGACAATTACAAATGATTATAACCAGACAAATAATAAAGAAATAATATATGACAATGAAGGCACTCCAATTAAAATATCAAATGAATTAAACGTAATACAACACGAACAAGTTATAAAATTATTAAAAGAATTTATACATTTATTTACATCAGATACATCTAATATAAAACCAGCCAATATAAAACCATGTGAAATAAAAATGAAACCAAACTATAAAGACCCAAAATTTCATGCTCCTCATAGAGTATCTCCACAACAAAGAGACGAACTTAAAGCACAACTAGACAAATTAAATAAAGCAAACATCGTTCGACCAATAATATCAAAATTTGCTGCACCTGCATTTTTAGTAAAAAAAAAAGAAAAGGGTTCATATAGACTAGTAGTATCTTACAAAGAATTAAATGAAAGAGTCGAAACAGACCAATATCCTTTACCCAGAACTAATGATTTATTAAGAGCTTTGGAAGGATCAAAATATTTTACATCATTAGATTTAAACAGTGGTTTTTTTCAACTTCCTGTCAAAGAAGAAGATCAACACAAACTAGCTTTTACATCTGTTCATGGGTTAATGACATTTACCAGATTACCCCAAGGATTTAAAAATAGTAGCGCCATTTTTCAAAGAACATTAAATGAAGCATTTTCTGCACTATTATACAAATCTATAATTATTTATATAGACGATCTCGCTTCTTATGGTAGAAATTTTGACGAAGCTTTAAAAAATTTAAAAGAAGCATTCAAAATAATTGATTTAATGAATTTTTCTCTAAAAACATCTAAATGTCATTTTTTCAATCAAAAAATAGAATTACTTGGCCATATTATTTCACAAGAAGGTATTAAACCATTAAATAACAATATTAAATCTATAATTGAATTCAAACAACCTAAAACACAAAAAGATGTACGATCATTTTTAGGAATGTGTTCTTACTATAGAAGACATATTAAAGACTTTGCAAAAATAGCTAATCCTCTAACAGATTTAACAAAAGGGGACAACAAAATTGACTGGCAAGAAAATCACGAAAAATCTTTTAACACATTAAAGCAACATTTAACATCAGAACCTTTACTTAAACATTTCGATGACAATAAAAAAGTATTTTTAACAACTGACGCCTCACTAACGGGTTTAGGCGCATATCTTGAACAACCGGATGACAACAATGTTTTACATCCAATTGGATACGCATCAAGAAAGCTATTAAATAACGAAAAAACATATTCTTCGACCACCTTAGAACTATTAGGGTTATGCTTTGGAATAACATATTTCCGGAATATTTATGGGGAAGACACTTTATTGTCTTTTGCGACAATATCAGTTTACAGTATTATGAAAATTTAAAAATACCATCGGCCAGAATAGCTCGTTTAACTCTTAAATTATTAGATTTTGATTTTGAAATCGTATACAAAAGAGGAAAAGAAAACAAAATAGCTGACGCCCTTTCTAGAAATCCCATTAATAAAATTGATCTTAAATACGACAACGATAATATAAATATTGACCTAAAAGATATAAAAACTCAACAAAATAATGATCAATTTTGTTCACAAATTATACAGGCAATTAATAATACAGAAATCGATAAAATCCCAGTTAATATACAAAGAAAATCGAGACAGTTTTTAATTTTAAATGACATATTATATTATAAACATTATCAATCATCGAATAACGTTAATTACACATTAGTAGTTCCACAATCTCTAATAGAAAAAATATTAAAATCTTACCATGAATCACCCATCGGAGGTCATACAGGGGTAACACGAACTATTCATAAAATACAGAATAAATATTATTGGCCTACTTTAATTAAAGATACAACGCATTATATTAAATCATGTCATAATTGTCAGATTAATAAAAGAATCAACGGAAAACCTATAGGTCAATTACAACCAATAGCCCTTTCAAACAGACCTTTAGATAAATTAACGTTCGATTATTTAGGACCACTAACACCTAGTAACAATAAAAAATATGTTTTGGTAGCGGCATGTAATAATACGAAATTTATATTTACTAAAGCAGTAAAATCAGCAAATGCCCAAGCAACTATTAACTTTATAATTCAAATTATATCGCAATGGGGTTGTTTTCGACAATTTTCATCCGACAGAGGTACTCACTTTAAAAACCAATTAGTAAATGAAATATGTGAGAATCTTGGTATAAAACAAGTATTATCAACGAGTTACTCTCCACAAACACAAGGTTTTGTCGAAAAAATAAATGACGTATTATGTAACTCTTTAAAAAATTACATTGAGGATAATAACCAATCAAGATGGTCATACTATTTACCATACGTCACATTAAGTTACAATGCCACTCCACAAACTAGTACAAAATATAGTCCGTTTTATTTAATGCATGGTTTTGAACCATACTTTCCAATAGACAATAAAATAATCCCAAACAATATTCCTTATGATATAAAACAATCCCTGGTTGAATTAAACCAATTAAGAGATAAAATTCCAAATTTAATAAAAACTGCACAAAACTCACAGAAGAAATATCACGACAAAAAACATCGCTTAATCACATTTAAACCAGGAGACCTTGTATTAATAAAATTTCCATTTAATGAACTAGGCAAGTCCCCTAAACTCGCATCTAAATATAAAGGCCCATTCAAAATAATAGACAAAATTAATGATCTAAATTACAAAGTCCAATTAACAATAAATAATAAAATAATTGACGACATAATTCACGTCAGAAGAATGAAACCATACGTACATAGATAAAAAAAAAAAAAAAAAAAAAAAACATATGCACATATATAATTATAAAAATAGCATTATAAAACAAATAAATAATTAACATAAGAATGTATAACAAACAAATAAATATATAAATAATCTATATAAAAAGTTATAATTATGATATTTTAGGAAATCAATGTATTTTTGAGTATTTTTCCAAAAATTTGAATAATTACAATTATTAGTTAAAAAAAAAAAAAAAAAAAAAAAAAAAAAAAAATGTATATATATATATACATATATGATATTTTTGTATGCATTCATATATATATTCATTTTAACATAAATAAGTTCTTAGGTATCAACAAGCACATGCCAACATATTCATTTTTAATAGATTATTTAATTTAATTTTAATGACAGGTAATACTATTTAATATGTTTGTATTATTTATTTAGTCATTCTAAAAAATATTAATTGTATTTCATTTTAAATTAATAAATATTTCATTTAAATGTATAAAAAAAAAAAAAAAAAAATTATCAGCATTAATTAATGAAGAATATTAAAAATTTTATTTAGTTTTATTTAGTTAATTAGTATTATATATATATATGTGTATATTAGATTGTATTTTTCTTACATCACATTATTATAATTAGATCCTAATAACATTGTAACTATAGCATAAAAATGTTTATATTATATCATGATAAATGTACAAAACTTAACTTATATTATAGAATATTACATTTAATAAACATCACATTATAAATTATAATATAAAATTAATGTATTGTAATGACGATATAATGTAGCATCGTCTATATAAAAAAAAATTCTGGTAATTATTATATAATAAAGCAAATAAGGTTTAAAAAAAAAAAAGTGTTTAATATTAAAATAGCAATAAAAGTTGAAAATGGTCAATATTCATTAATTGAAAATTGTGTGTTATACCATATCGTCGGACCATTTATCCCTGGTCACGATTTTTAAAAAAAAAAAATTTAAATTAGCTAAAAACAAAGCTATGGTCGAAAAGATTTCAAATGAACGTTCTATTGTAAGACAGTCTATAAAAAAAAAAAAAAAAAAAAATAAAAATGATCTTTATTCATTGAATATTGAAATGAAAACTTTGTAAAGGTAATATGAGAAAAAGGTGAATTACATATGGTAAAAGATGTAATACTAGTTGACATTGAAGATTTAAAACACGTCATAAACATTTTCACATTATTCCAAAGGTGAATTTTTAGAATGCATTTATTAATAATAACAATAATATTAACTACTATATTTTCAAATATTTAATAATCTATAAAAAATCATATTTATATATACTTACTAAAATTATTGTTATCTAAAATTAGTGCTTAGATTATAGCCTGTAGACTTAAAATTAAAACCGTTTTATATAATAGTTATATTCACAGTATATTAAAAAAAAAATTATTATTAAATTATCAAAGATAATTATATTTAAAAGTATTCAAATACTGTAAGATCATAATAAGAAAATTAAATGTAACGTATTATATACGAACATAACATATAATGTGAATTTATTTAACGTAAGAAAATTAGATTAAACACAAATTGTAAATTTTTATGTACCTCGACAAATTAAAATTATATGCAAAAATGCACATTTATATTTATATATATTTACAATTTTGATACTAATATTGTATTCATTATATTATTTAAGTCATAGTCATATATATTATATACGAGGACGTAACAAAAAAAGTTTGGGGGATGTAATGATAGCCACTCATTATCAAATTATATAATTACTTTTGTGAATAAGAGAGCGGCTATCATCATTTTACATATGCCCTTTTTGGGAGGGCAATTAAAATAATATCGCCGACGGACAACTCTATCTCGACCCGTCTTGCCAGAGCCCCGCCAGAGCTCAACAGAACCACAGTTAACATATAAGTATCCCGAAATTCAAAGTGTTTTAATGTTCTAAATAAAATAAATAAAGTGTGTTCAAGTTTAAACATTTATGTTGTTAATCATTTAAAAGGAAAATCAAGAAAACAATCTCTAGGTAAGAGATTTTTAAATATACCAATATATATCGCTGTATAAAGAATCCTTGAACCCATCATCCCGTATTCTTGAATAAGTAGTAAAATTAAATATCTAAGTGAAGAAATATTGTTTGGAGTTCTCTCCATACCAATTTTAATTTTACTACGATATTTTAGAAATATTTACTTTGATGTTTTTTACTTTTGATATATCGGTTTCGATAGTATTATCGGTTTTATATAATTTTAAAGCGTTGATATCCAACGACGATCTGTTCATAGTAAACTGCTGATTACAGTTAATTAATATACGTTTATAATCCTCACAAAAACCAAACACGTCTTTAAGGTTAATACAACCACTGAACGTGTTTGATTCGATAAAATCTCGATTTACATTATCAAAGTCATCATCCCAAACAGAGTTGCAACGTGAGATAATATCCGTTTTATTATACGAGCAATAGCCTTTTAATGTTGAAGTTATACCAGGGTTCACAACTTTTTAAATTTGAACACCGTTTATTTCGTATTTCGATTTGGAAAAATGAAATATCAAACCATTGTTTATGAAACGAACGTATTCCACCAAACCAGCAGGTTTGTCAATCGTTCCTTCGATATAGATATAACTATCACATGGGAGAGTATATGATTCCAAGTTATGTAATGGGATACATACTTCGTCGTTATTAGACAGTGCCGATGATGAATACGGTAAAAATGAATGACACTCGATTTGAGTTATCCTGCAGTCATCTACATAATCACCGGTCACATTTAAATAACCATCGTCCATTATAGAGCTTTTTTGAACGGAGAAAATTTAAATTGTTTTTAGTTAATTTCTTGACGATTGTATTATGTATACCTTTTTTCACACTTGTTATCGTACCGTTATGTTTTACGTTACTGACGGGTTTCTCGTGTACAACTTTTTTTATATTATAAAACTGTATACCCATCGTTAATGTTATCTTGAATTAATAACCGTTGTTCGCGCCACTATGTTATGGTGGTTACTGACCGCGATAAGGCGCACGACCCATGAACGGGCGACGTATGTATTTTTGTGAATAGTCGGAGTTTCCTGTTCGCAATTATCGTCGTCGTCGAGTCGTTCGCGGTGGCGATAATTTTAGTGCAGTGCTGGCCCAGACGGCTAGCGAAATATACATATTTTTCTTCGCGGCGGTCGACGAGTGCCGTGACGTCTCGTCGTGCGTGTTCATCGTCAGTACATTGAAGTGTATTATTGTGTGTTATAAATTTGTTAAATACATTTAGTTTCCGTGTTTGATAAAAAATAATATTTGTTATTACTCAACCCGTTCGTCCATCCACAAAACAAATAGGCTGGTGGGCAGAAACATATGGTAGCAGAGCGTGGTTCGAGCTGAGAGTTGAGTTACCCTCAAATAT
Organism: Schlechtendalia chinensis; assembly: GCA_019022885.1. Taxonomy (NCBI): domain Eukaryota; kingdom Metazoa; phylum Arthropoda; class Insecta; order Hemiptera; family Aphididae; genus Schlechtendalia; species Schlechtendalia chinensis. Next base: position 53,827,569 of record CM032339.1, read on the forward strand.
TATTATTAATATTATTAATATAATTTTGTTGTTGTTATTGTGTAATAACGTCTAAGATATGAGTATATCGTGTATGTATTTATATATGTCGTATTGTTAATTGTACGTTGTGAGCATTGATAGCGATTTATCATGACTACCCGTGATGTACGTGCGCTTACGCGCGCACAATTAAAACGTAGTCAAGCTATATCTGGAATACAAGTGAGTTTAGAAATGAGCAAAACCGTGTTGAAGGATACGCTACTAATTCCGACATTTCTAGAAATGTCAAAAAAGACCGAGTTGTTATGGGCCAACTTTCAAGCAGAAAACGATGCTGTGTTAGACGCACTTATCGAATTAGATCAATCTTCAGAATTTTCCACTGTACTGGACTCTGAAGTCAGTGAGATGTGTGCTAATATCACTGCGATTCGCGTATCGTTAGTTTCCGACGTCCCTAATGATTTGTCCTCGAGTCATACGAGTATGCTACCGACCTGTTAAGCTATTCAGACTCAAACGATGGGTGCGGGTATGACGAATATACAGTCTGGAATTCGGTTATCCGAGATTCCACTTCCTCGATTCAGTGGAGATCTATCATTGTGGCCTATTTTCAGCAACCGCTTTCTTTCACTTATCGAAGAACGCCCTAATCTGTCCAATGTGGAAAGGTATAATTACCTCTGCAGTGCTTTAGACGGAGAAGCAGCCGCTGTAATCAAGGGTTTCGTCATGTCTACCGATAATTATCCTCTTGCATGGGCCGCGTTAGTAGAGAGATTTCATAAACCACGGCAATTGGCCAATATTTTGGTGGAACGACTTTTGTCTACGCCTATTCAGACCCAAGAGTCAATATCGGGTTTACGGGAAATTATACAGATATTTGACGAAAACGTTACATTATTACAGTCTTTAGCGATTCCGGACGTCGGAGCCTTTATTTTATCGTTTCTGTCGATGCGATGTCTGCCACTTGGTGTGCGTAAATTATTCGAATCGTCATACACCGAGGAATTTCCATCTGTAAAGGATGTAATAACCTTCATTAAGGACCGGATGCGAATCCTTGAGAATGCTGGCGTTTCGAGTGTAACCGACTCGCGTCAACGTCGCGTTGACCCGAATTCATCGCTGCAGGGTAACACTAATGTTAAACGATGGCCTCAGAAGGTGTTGGTGGCCACGGAACCGGGCCAGATTTCCAATTTGTCGTGTTCCATTTGCGATGGGTCTCATTTAAGTGCATCCTGCACAAAATTTGTTACGATGAGTTTTGAGAATAGACGTCACCTGGTACTCAAGAAACGATTGTGTTTTAATTGTTTATCAGGAAAACATTGGACCGATAAGTGTCTGAGTACCGCTGTTTGTGCTCAATGTTCCAATAAACACCACACGTTGTTACATCGAGAGGTGTCACTATCAAGCAATCAATCAGATTGTAACTCATGTCCAACTGCCGCATCACTCATGAGTTGTCAACCTGTCAAGAATGTGTTATTAGGAACAGTTTTGATTCACGTACGTGACCATTGTGGAACCAAACAAGTTATACGAGCGGTCATAGATTCTGGTTCCCAAGCTAATGCCATAACCACGTCCTGTGTCGAACGTCTAGGGCTTCGTATGTCAAATGGACATTACCTCTTACTGGTCTATCTGCCTCCGCGATACTAATGGTTGCAGGTATCGTTGAGTGTCGTGTCACTCCTCAGTATGCTGTGAAGCCTGAACTGGAAGTAAAAGCTTGGGTGTTACCTAGTATCACGGCAGATATGCCACGATATTCTCTACCTCCTACCGTCAAATCCCAATTTGATCATCTTGCATTAGCTGATCCAACGTTCGATCAATGTGGCCCAATTGATGCTTTACTCGGAGCAGATACGTTTTCAGTAATTATGGATGGCAAGCGTATATCTGCTAAAGACGGATTGCCCGCCGCGTTTGGGACGATATTTGGGTGGGTACTCATCGGTTCCGTTGAATCCAATGACGTCGTTTCATCTAACATGTTGTTGACGTCAGTATCTCCATCATCAGAGCAACTACTTACGAAATTTTGGAAAATTGAAGAACCGGAACCATGTTCAAATGTAACTTTGGATGCACAATGTGAAGATCTTGTGGTTAAGAACATGCGTCGGGAACCTGACGGGCGGTATTCCATGCCATTGCCGTTTCATACATCGGGAACATCGATGAGAGATTCTCGTCGAATGGCCTTGAGAAGGTTCGAAAATTTAGAACGTCGTTTTAATCGTTACCCAATGCTACGTACCGCCTATGTGGACTTCATGAAACAGTATGAGGCGTTAGGACATATGTGTTTGGCTACGCGTCCGGGAGTTTTTTTTATTCCTCATCATCCGGTCGTTAAAGGAACTGGGAATGATATGAAGATAAGGGTGGTTTTTGATGCTTCAGCGAAGTCAGGCACGGGTACATCGTTGAATGAATGCATTTATGCTGGTCCTAAGTTCCAATCTGATATTTTCGATGTGCTAATGTAGTTTCGCACACACAAATATGTCTTTTCGACTGATATTTGCAAAATGTATCGGCAAATATGGATCCACCCAGAACATAGAATCTATCAACATATACTATGGCGTGAGTCGCCTGATAGTGCCATTCAAGAATATGAATTGAAGACAGTTACTTATGGAGTTAGTTGTGCCCCATATTTAGCAATTCGAGTACTTCACGACATCGCTGATAATGCTACTGATTTTCCCGCAGTCCAGCAGGCTTTACGGTATCACACATATGTAGACGACATTTGTACTGGAGCAGATTCCGTCGAACATATTTTGCAACTTCAACGAGATATGCGTCATGTTTTATGGGACGCTGGATTAATCTTGAAAAAGTGGGCCCGAATGTTACCGAAGTTATCGAACAGGTGTCGGAGGAAGATCGGATGCGATGAGGGTACGGGTACGTTAAAACTCCTCGGCTTGGTATGGGCTCCCACACAAGACGAATTTTCATACACAAATGTAGTAATAGAGCTTGCGACCACTAAACGTGGAGTATTATCCGCTATTGCTCGTCTGTATGACCCGCTAGGATTCTTGGCCCCTGTCGTTTTTGAAGCCAAGTCTGAATGCTCCGCAAGGTTAGAATGACTTTGGTTATCTGTTAAGATTAGTTGTTTTTCCTTGTAGTTTACAATCGTCTCCAATCCAATTAAAAAAGTTTTTCCTAGAATCCCATCATGTGGCACGGGAAACGAAGGTGGTGCTACGTGAAATTCCACCGTACGTTTCTCTTGTCGTATCCACAGGGTCAAATGAGTTGTCCCTAATGACTGTAGCGAATGTCCCGTGATTCCTGTAAGGTTCTGTTCAGTCGGTTCGTTGACCATGACTTTATCTTTCAATGAAGAAACTTTTATGAAGCTCACATCGGCGCCTGAGTCAACTAATAATTTAATGTTCCGTGTAATGGTCTGAGAACACTGACAAAACAAATGGTCATCGTAAAGGTTCTGTTGTAGTGGCATAATTTTCTGATCTTCCTGTTGAAGATTCTGTTTTTTATGGCATTTAGGAAGATGGTGAAAACGTTATTACGGCTGTTTTTAGGCTGCCAGCTAACCGCCCGCCGTTGGAAGTCGACTGCACCTGGTTTCCCGCATTTTGATTGCGATTCTCTGGTTTATCTGATGGACTGGGATCGTTTCTCTTCCCTTGAACGTATTTCAGTTTCCGACACACGTTTTTTGTATGTCCCGGCTTCCGGCAATATTGGCATGTAATTTTGCGCACTGATATCGTGGTTGTGATAAACCTGATTGGTTTACTTTGGGCTCTTTGTCTACTGCCCTGCAGTCTTTCGCCCAGTGTCCTGGCTTGCTACAATTGAAACACATCTTGGCTCTTAGCTCATCTCCTTTCTTCTGTGAATTATAAAGTTTCTTGGACTCTTCTGCGGATCGCCTTACTCGCTCCTCTTCTATTGCCGTTTGAATGGCCTTCTCTAGAGTTGTAAGGTTTCGGGCCTTTATAAAGTCCTTCAAAGTCCAAGTCCTTCAATAAACACCTGGACTGTTTGTTGCTTAAAGTTCGCTTTCAAAAGCTTTGGCCACTTCCAGAGATTTTCCGTTAGTCTGCTCAACAAGGAGGTTTTGCAATTTCTCAACTCGAGAGAGGAATAGGTCAACACATCTTCACCCGCTTTCTGTTTACTAGAGTATAGCTCCAGAAACAGTGTGTGGTCGTGCGTTGCGGCTCTAACGCAGCTTTAAAGGCGTCACGTAGTGCTGTCCACGTGTCGAAGGTTCTGAATTTGATTGCCTGTCGAGCTTTTCCCGTAAGTCGTACCATAATTCCCTGAAGAAGACGAACTTGAATCCGTTTATTGGTACATGACAGCGCAAAATCACGTTTCTCCAGAAAGATTATGTATTATAATGTACTGGACTGCATTGATTGGACCGGTAGGTTCTGTGCTAATGAATGCACGTCGAACAACGTTTGTTGTTCCTCTTCGTCATTCATATTGGTCCCGTAAATGGTTTGGTCTAAAACGTTTTTCTTTATTTCGACGAATCGGTCTACTTCTCCTAAAGTGTTGCTTACGTTGTGGATGAGGTGAGTAGTTTCTGTGACGGACACACCAGTCCTTACGAATATCGTGTCAGGGGAGATATCGTCTACCGGACGTTCGGAATCACAATCTCTCGGATCTGCGTATCTTACAGGTAGGCTTACTCTTGGAGCTGGGGCAGGGGTATTTAACTGGTTTCCCACAAGGTCATTACCTTCCAGTCTTGAAATCTCTGTTTCTTTATCTGCTGTCCCACTCATTAACAATCTATCAATAATCTCCCAAGATATTCTTAATCTAAGTATTCCAAATATTTAAAAAAAAAAATTTAAAAAAAAATAAAACATTTTTTTTTCACAACAATCGGATATTAGCTAAATAACTTAACTAACTACTCACGTGGCCTTAAGCGTTAATGATCGGGAATGGTCTGGAATGGTCTGGAATGATCTGGAATGGTCTGGAACGGTCTGGAATGATCTGGAATGGTCTGGAACGGTCTGGAATGATCTGGAATGGTCTGAAACGGTCTGGAATGCTCTGCAATGCTCAGTGTTCGTTTTACGTCGACAATCTTCTTCGACAGCTCTTGTTGAAACAACGTTCGCAAGCCCCGAAACTGCCCTCGCGGGGACCACTACGTATAGTGGGTTTCGTTTGGTCAATTTTTTTTTTTTTTCTGTAGATGTTCTGAATGTTTAATATTACGTATACGACTACACTCGTATTTGTAAATACAACGTTATCACAATCGAAGTCAATTCGATTATTGCTGAGATGTAATAACGCGTTGTGCGCAGTGACGTTTATTCCGGCGGCAACGCGAACAGCGGTTGCGGCGGCGCGTATGTTACGTGGCGGCAATTTTACGTCACTGCTATAGCACACCCAGTGAGTAATGTTGCGACGATGTGCAACGGTAGCGATAAAGACGACGGCTCCGATGGCCTTCAAACGCGTCGACGACGATGAAGAACTCACGACGGCGACGACACGTGTGACGCAACAGTACTTGTGGAAGGGTGGCGTATAGTAGCGGGGACTACCACGAAATCCGCCGGTCGCGTCCAAGAATGTGCTTACCGCGCAAAACTGCGAGTTTCGAATCGGTTATTATAATTAAATGTGTTTTATAATACCGTATAATTTTCTTGATTTATTTTTTCTTTTGTTCGTTTTTCTTCTTAATGTTCTGATTGACCGGATGCTCTGGATATTCTGAATACTCCGATTAATTATATTAGTTTTTACCACCAGTTTTATAGCTGTCACCCTTTGACACAGTAGCTGGATACTGGAATCCACGGATCCCACCGCTGCCACCAAAAATGTTACGGACTCGTTTAAGAGACCGCGATATTTAAATAAAAAGACACTGTGTTCAACGACGTTACTCTACAATTTATTGATGGAAATAAAAACTAATACAATATTATTTAATGAAGGCTCTGCAATTGAATAAGTACAGCTATACTGTACAAAACAACGTTCCACACAACACTGACTCTAGTCATCCGTGTTGGTCGGGCCGGTGTCCAGTCGAAAGGGCTGCATCAGCAATTCCTTTCGACTGGCGAGGCTTACAATGCTCTGTCATACTATACAAGGTTCTGTTTAACATTTATAATAAAAACCATTGGTTCTTAACATGTCATTGGACCATACGAATTATCGACGAGCGTGGTTCGATACAAGTTCAACGCGTCATTTGATATAAATATTATAGCAAAATGATTTTTAGATTCCAATTTTTTATCACACAATTCAATATGTAATAATTTCTATAAAAATCACGTAATCAAGTGTGCCTATGTTGTCTACCCCTTGAGCCGGGCCTGAACTTTATGACGACGCGATACGCTTACGAAACGTTTTCGGTTTTAAACCGGTCGAGATCACGTATGTGAAGTTGGCCCACCGACTTCAAGGTGTAAACTTCAAACCTACACTAATATTTTGCGAGTTTTTTGCGAGAATTTGCGAGTCCATTTTCAGAATTTGCGAGTCAGTCATTACCGAGTAAAAAACAAAAGTACCGAAGGGTGGGCCAACTTCACGTAGCCCACCCACTTTGTCCTAGAATTTCAAAAGTTGTATCAAACGAAAGCTTTTAATTTGCGAGAATTTGCGAGTCCATTTTCAGAATTTGCGAGTCACCCCTCCACCAAGCAAACCCATTTTTCGACCGTGAAGTTGGCCCACCCACTTTGTCCTAGAACTTCGAAATTAGTATCAAACGAAAGCTTTTAATTTGCGAGAATTTGCGAGTTCATTTTCAGAATTTACAAGTCACCCCTCCACTCAGCAAACCAATTTTTCGACTGTGAAGTTGGCCCACCCACTTTGTCCTAGAACTTCACAATTAGTATCAAACGAAAGGTTATAATTTGCGAGAATTTGCGAGTCCATTTTCAGAATTTGCGAGTAACCCCTTCAACCAGCAAACCCATTTTTCAACCGTAAAGTTAGCCCACCCACTTTGTCCTAGAACTTCACAATTAGTATCAAACGAAAGCTTTTAATTTGCGAGAATTTGTGAGTCCATTTTCAGAATTTGCGAGTAACCCCTTCAACCAGCAAACCCATTTTTCAACCGTAAAGTTAGCCCACTCACTTTGTCCTAGAACTTCACAATTTGTATCAAACAAAAGCTTTTAATTTGCAAGAATTTACGAGTAAATCATTACCGAGTAAAAACGAAAACTCAAATGGTGGGCTAACTTCACTATATTGTCCTAGAATTCAAGAAACTTATACCAAAATATTCGTAACTATAGAAATTCGCATTGTCCTCAACATTTATCGAATTTCTTTAATGTCATTTAAAAAATGAATGAACCATTGTTTTAACACCTCACTTTTCATTTCATTGTGTCAATCCGTATAATTCGTGCAGTATGCAAATTTATATATGAAACTATAAAATATCAATTTGGATTCTTCAATAAATCCGTAACGAGCTATATATAATATGTTGATCTTCTCATGTTGATACTTTTTAATTCTTAGAGATAGATTTTTTTCCCATATATAATTATGCACGAATGGTTATGGTTTTCCCATATCTCATTAATCGATATCAGTATAAAATTCTAATATATTAAGGGTATACGTACATTTTTAAACATTTAAATATAAAAACAAACTATCTTTGTTTGATATATAAAGAACTCTTTTTATTTATTAAAATACAATAAATATAGATAATATTACTTCTTCACTTTAAAAATGTATTAATTGTAACAAATGGTTAAAGATGCTTAAAATGTTTAATTCATTATTATAGTATCCACAAATATTTATAATCCTGAAAAATATTTTATATTGTTCCTTTTTTATTATTATCCATATTCAATTTATAATTGTATTTATAAATATACATATATATATATATATAAAGACAATTAAAAGAAAAAATGTTACAAATTACTAAATTAAAATATGTTAATTCATAAAATATATCAAAATAATTTTAATGTAATACTGTGTTATATTTGTGCATATATTAGCATATGAGGATTTAATACAACACTTTCATTTTGTACTATAGTAATTTTTTAGCCAGATCGTTATGAAGCTCCCATATATTTTTAAGAGCTCTGTAAATGTAGGTTACATAATAATTGCCAGATACAAAATCAATGGTAGCTACAAGTGTAAACCTGTAATAAAAAACCCCAAAGTAACATCTAAATAGCACCATATATAAATAAAAATATTTATAAAATGTGTTTTAATTACTTCTTCATTAATGTTTTTAGTATTTCATGAATTTTTATCGATATATTAAAAATGTCAAATTCAATGAAAATATGTTTATTAAATTGTTTTGATGTTTTATATTATCTTTTTTGTTTATTTGTTTGAAACATTGATTATAAATCAATGGTTTGAAGTCATTTATTGGTAAAACTCGTATAAATGTTCGGATTTGAGTACACTAACAATGCAAATATAACACATATACGATGAATATAATATACACGAATGACAAAGTATAAATTAAAAATTTTAAACAAAATAATAAAATAACAAAATATAATAATATACTATCCATACAACATCAATGCCCAAGTCATAGCATAACACAATTCTCTTTGCGAGTCGTGACCGCTGATCAATTTATTATACTCGAAAAAACCCTGGCTAATAATAGATATCCGATGGCGGGAAGACAGCGGCGTCGACGTGGAATCAATGGTAAACGTTAATACACGTGGGTTTTACAAAACTTCTTATAATATAATAGTATATTATTTCCAAAATATAACGTTGTATAAAAAAATGTATAAAAATTACGTTCGTAATAAAAGAAAGAAAATATTTTGAATTGTGCATATATAATATATGCACATATTTCTTTAAATAACAGAGTGCCAATTTGACTAAGTTTACCCAATTATTTTCGATATAATTTTTTATTAAATACTTTATTTAAAA